>JAQZBX010035718.1:0-24460 GCA_029593785.1 Cabassous unicinctus
GGAGAGAGACAAAGCCTAGAGAGCCTGATAGTCTACAGCTGACCTTGTGGAGACAACAGAGCAGCTGAGCCCAGAGAGAAACAAGCCCCAGGAGAGAGACAAGACTTATCCCAGCCTACAGCTGATATTGGAAGAAGCTGGGGCCACTGAGCCTTAAGAGGAAGAGGAAGGCTGAATGTTGGCAGCCATCTTGCTCCAACACACGGCAATAGACTTTGGTGAGGGAAGTAACTTATGCTTTATGGCCCAGTAACTGTAAGCTTCTACCCCAAATAAATACCCTCTATAAAAGCCAACAGATTTTTGGTATTTTGCATCAGCACCTCTTTGGCTGACTTATACAAGATTCCTCTCAGACACTGACATTTTGTTTGAGTGGTAAGTTTGCTCCCTTTTCCTTGTCTCCATAGTGGTTTGAGTGGGACACTGAGAGGTTACATCAGAGGCCACCGTCCAGATGCCACCTTCTGTGTGACATCCCCACCATGCCCCCTCTGAAGACTTGCAGCACTTTCTCCTACCCTCACTGCTTCCACAGAACTGCCTCATCCTACTTGGGCTAGGGTTAATTCTGCAGGCGTCTTCACTTTCCTTTTTGCTCCCGAGGCCCATGTCTGGGTTTCACGTATGCAACTTTGAATTCCCATAGCCTCTAGCACAATAACCTGCCCACAGCAAGGGCTTCATGAATTAATCTCTGCAACAAAAAAAGACTCTTTAAATTGTAGTTGACAAAAACATAGCTCAAACCGGCTCACATCAACAAAACTGTCCAAGGAATGATCAGGCTTCAGGCCTAGCTGGAGCTGGACCTGCAGGCTCAAATGATGGCATTAGGACTTAGTTTCTCTCCATCTCTTCACTGTTCTTTCCTTTGTTTTGATTTCACTCTTGAACAGGCCCTCCCTCAAGTGATAATATGCCAACAGAAACTTCAGCACCCCAGCCAAAACAGAACTTCTTTTACCTCAGAATGCCAACAAAAACACAGGAATTGATACTCAGGGGACTGGTGTGGACCATCTGGCCATGGCTGAGTCAACACTGAGGCAGGGGGTAGGGGAGGTGGGGGGTGGTATGACCTAATCACCCAGAAGTCAGGAGAAACAGGTGGTGGCCTCAGCAGCAGGAGGGCTCAACAAGGAAATACTGAGACGCTTTCTACCTGAAGAAATGAATGTTATAAAGACAATGCATGCCCACTACCAACTTCTTAGTTTCTTCCCAGGAAGAACCCTCTCTGTGCTATTAATAGAAACAATGAGGCCACCATACATCTACTTAGTGCCTCTTAGCTTTCAAAATACTTTTCACATTGTCCCAATTAACCCTTACCACTAGCCCATGAGGCAAGTGGCATCACTACACCCTTGATACAAATGAGGCAATTGAGACGTAGAGACACTAAGGGGCTGGGCTAAGGAACTGTGGGGCTGTGGAGGGGCTGTGCAGAGAAAAGAGGAAGAACGCACTGACCCCAGCAACTTCCTTTGTGTGTCAAGCTCCCTCATTGCCTACACCACATCCTCCCCTTCACATTCACCTGGAGGCTGTAGCCCCTCGACCCCTACCTCCTCGGGGCTCGTCCCCTGCCTATCTCTCCCTTATCATTCTCATCCTGCCAGTTTCTGCCACACCTCTTCCCCGACCTTTGCTCCTTGCCCCAGCATTGTTTTCCTCTGGACCCGGGAAGCGCCGGCTCACTTTCACTCCGGACGGCCTCACCATGTGCACGGGAAAGTGTGCTCGCTGTGTGGGGCTCTCCCTCATCCCCCTCTCCCTGGTCTGCATCGTGGCCAATGCCCTCCTGCTGGTGCCTAACGGCGAGACCAGCTGGACAGGACATCTCAGCTTCCACGTCAAGCTCATGGCTGGCTTCATCGGCGGGGGCCTGATGGTGAGAAGGCTGGTGCGGGGAGAGCGGGACAGGGGTATGGGTGGCATTCTAAGGGGTTCTGGACAGGAGGGAGAGGAATAGGGTACAGGGAAGGATGGCTGTCTGGAAGGAGTTGGCAATGGCTTGCTGGGGATCAAGCCCTCACGGGCCCCCACACCTCCTCTCCCCTGGTACCACACATGGGCACCCTGTAGAATGTCCTGGAGCAGAGCCCCAGATCCTGAGCTGAGTGCAAGAAGGAAGGGCCTTACTTCTTCCTTCTGGGTAGGGAATGTGTCCTACATCCTCCCTTCCCCCCTACACACACCACTGAGCTGATGCTGGGAACATCTCCCTATAAGGGGAGAGGCAGAAGGAGCAGCTGGCTGTGTGGGAAGTTATCAGGGCAGGATAATAATGGGCATGGGTGGGGGGCCATGCAGTGAAAATGTCTGGAACCGTGGAGCGACATCACAGATCCTCCATGTCTACCTATCAACTCAGTGTCACCCTTCCCTGCCTCCATGTCCACTCACTCTCAGCCCCCATTGCTGGCTGCCCACTCTGTTCTGGGGTGATAAGGAGAAACTCAGAACCTAGGTCAGTATGGCAGAGAGGGTGCCCCAACTCTTCCCTGAGACCAGGCTCTGTCAGGAGAAGTGGAGGAAGGGGAGACACAGATTTTCTGGATTTCCTAACTCCCACCTTTCAACTCCCTCCCTGTCAAGCCAGTTCTAACGTCTTCATGGGATGAAGACAAAAGACTACTCAGCACAGTTCCCATTTCTCAGGACAGTTGACTGATGAAAGTTCTCCTAGAGAAGTCTCACTTTTGTCCCTTTCACTGTCATATCTCTATTAACTAAATAGGGATATCTTTCTTTTAACCAGCAATCCCCTCTTACGCTCTGAGGTCTTTTTTCCTCCTCTGCTCCTGCATGGATTGATGGCTGTCAGACTCTCCTCTATCCCTCTGACCTCAGCTCACTCTGACATGGCACACTCCTCCCAGGCCTACACACTCATATCATGCCCCTTCCCCAGCCTAAAGCACCCCCCACTCTCCCCAATCTAACCAGCCTGCTTCAGGGGAGATCTCTGAGGATGCCCTCCCAGAAAACTCATCCACAGCTGCCTTCCTCCCACCACCACGCCAGTCTTGAGAAGGCTTTCTCAGGATTTATCCACACAGCCCCGTGCTGCACCGCGGGGACACAGATAAGGTCCCTGCACAAACTGAAGCTCCACTGGTGAGGCTAACAGTGTCAAGGGCACAAGACTGTGAGCTCCACGAAAGCGAGGACTGCCTGTTTTGTTGGTTGCTGTGTTCCCGGTGCTTAGACCAGTGCCTTGCACATAACAGGCACTCATTAATAGTCACTAGATGAATGAAGTAAATAAATAAGCAGGACGATTTCAAGCAGCTGTAGAGACCATCAAGAAAATAAAGCAGGTTGTGGTTATAAAGACCTCCTAGGGCAAAGTAGGAGGTGACTTGACAGAGTTTCCAAGGAAGGCCTCTAAGGACCTGGTGTCTGAATTGAGACCCACCCCAAGGACAAAAGGATGGAGGAGTGGGGGTGGGGTGGGGACTGGCAAGTACAAAAGCCTAAGGCCAGAACAGGCTCTGCACATCAGAGGAGCAGGCAGGTGGCCCGTACAGCTAAGGTTTACTGAGATGAGATACGAGGTGGGCAGGGGCCAGACCATGAAAACCCTGGAAAGTCACAGTGAGGAAGCTGAATTTAATTGTAACTATAAAAGAAAACTATTGAACAATTTATTTTGACCTTTTTTTTTCTTGAAAATTTTCAACTTTTTTTGAACTTAGTAATTTGCCATACAGACAAGGACCCAGATCCTCAATGAATTTTCACAAAGTGAACACAGTCATGTAACCAGCACCCAGATCAAAAAAAAAAAAAACCAAAAAAAAAAACCAGATCATTTCACCAGGCACTAAACCCCTCCCTCCTAACCAACAAGGGTAACCATTATCCTGACTTTTGACACCATGGTTTAGTTTTGCCTGTTTTGTACTCTATATGCAGGGAATAATGCAGTATGTCTCTTTAGAATCTGAATTCTTTATCTCAACATTATGTTTGTGAGAGGCATCTATGTTATTATGTGTAGCTGTAGTTTATTATATTCTAGGCATTCCGTTATGTGAATATATCACCATTTATTTAAGCATCCTATTGTTAATGAACATTTGGATAATTCCCAATTAAGATTTATTACAAATAATGTTATTATAAACATTCCCGTAGACGTCTTTAGATGAACATACGTGTGCATTTCTGCTGGGTACATACCTAGCAGTAGAACTGCTGATTTCCTAAAGTGTGCAAATATTTCGTGCTAATGGGTATTGCCAAATAGTTTTCTGAAATTCTTGTCATCCCCAACAACAATGCATGAGAGTTCTAGTTGCTCCACACTCCACTGGAGGGCTTTAAGAAGATGCTTCCAGCTGCTGTGTGGAGAATGGTTAGTAGGAGGTCAACAGTATATGCAGAAAGACCAGAGCAGTTGCTTGATAGAAGCCTGACAGACAGAGAAAAGTGAACAGATTCCAGATATAAATTCAGCGTTTCCTCCTACACTTACACGTTACCCTACTCTTTACACTAAGACAAGTAGATGGCAGAGACCACCACAGAGAAGCTCCAAGAACAAAGTAAAAATCTCAAACAGGTAAGCCATTCAAAAGTTGTAAATGTGAAAGGCAATTCTAGTTGTCTTTGGATCCTGGAGCCTCTCCAGTAAGTGACCTAACCAGAGAGGCTCATCCAGGGGGGTCAGCATTGACCCCGGCCCTGCCAGGAGGAATAGAAGCAGACAGAAAGAGCCTTGTCTGGGGCAAAGTCAATTCAACCTAGCAGGTGTTTCTGTGAGGTTGCTGAGGGTTGATACAATAGAACAAAACCTCTCAGCTCTTCCCTGGAGAAGAACAAAGTGCTGCCTTATATGCTGTGGGGAGGCAAAGGGAGGCAAACATAGCTGTGGAATTCCTAAGAATGAGCAAAGAACCTGGCCTGGTGCAAAAAAGATAAGGTCAGAGCCAAAGTGCCTTGAATACCTTGTGAAAATTCAGTCTTGATGGGCCACTCTGTAAGGAGACCCTAAAGGACTTGAGCAGAGAAAAAATGCGATGAAAGCTAAATTTAATCTGGTGGTGGCATGTAGGATGAAGTGGGGGGTGGCATAAGTCAATAGATATGGGAATCTGTTAGGGAGGCTGAGAAAACCAGACTCATGCAAGGTGATTAGGGATTGACTATGGGTAATGGGAAGGAGGGACAAACAGATTCAAGAGCCATTTAAGGAAAAGTTAAAAAGATTTGACGTCTGGCCAGGTGCAGGAGGAGCATACTGTAGCTTTCCAACCTGCGTGCCCTGGAGGATGATATTCCCACTGATGAAGACAAGAAGGTCAAAGGGAGATGACTTTGGGGAATATCATGAGGTCAGTTCGAGGCTGGCTGACTTCAAGATGAAACCAAGACATTAGAGCGACCATATCTATCTGCAGGCAGTTAGATTTGTATCTAGAAGTGTCAGTTTAGGGGGTGACTATTGGCAGGGGGAACAGCTGCTGCTCTTGGAGGGAATGGGCTTTGTGAAGGAGGCCACCGGGAGAAAGAAAGAACAAAGGGGCTGAATCCCGGAGAATCCTACATGCCACATCAGAGCCTCCACCGAAATACTCCTCTACCCTCTCACGATAATCCCACCTCACCAGACACATCAACACCACTATCCCTTCCTTGCTTCTGGCTGCTGAGGAGACAAGAAGGAATTTACAGTTATCAAGCATTTACTATGACCAGTCTTGACCTCAAGTCAACCTCTTAGCTCTCTGAATCTGAGAACAGCCCTGTGAGCTAGGTCTTGCAGACCCATTTTATATAAGACAAAATTGAGACCCAGAGACCTGAATCAATTCCTGAGGTGTGAAACAAGTGCAGGGTTGGCATTAGAACGTAAACCTCCTGACTTCTGTTCAGTTGAGCACCTACTATGTGCCAAAATTTATGGGGGATATAATGATGCAGGACCCTACCCTCCAGGGAGCCACAATCTGGACAGAGATAAGGTAGGCATATAAACAACAACAAATGAAGGTATGGCCCAACAGGGCTCTAGGAAAATTAGCCATAAGGTCTTCCCATAGTCCAAAGGGCAAGGGTATCACAGGTGGCTTCTTGGAGGAGGTAAAAGGTAAGCATCGATGAAAGCATGGACTTAAGGACCTGGGGGTACAGGTCATCTCCCTGACTCTCCTCCCACAGGTATTCTGTACAGGAATTTCAGCAGTTCGGGCAGGGGGCAAGGGCTGCTGCGGTGCGGGCTGCTGCGGAAATCGCTGCAGGGTAAGATCCAAATGAAGGCAGGATTCAGGACTTGGCTTTTGAACTCACCCTGGAGAGCCACAACTAAAGCCTCTGTCTCCTCTACCTCTGAGCTCCTGCAAGCTCGCTTGCAGAGTCTCAGACCTCACCTCACCCCTCCCTCCAATCCGCAAGTTTTGGAGGGTACTATAATCCCCATGAACCTCCGCAGCTACTGGCTCTTGGTATTAGCCTAACCCCAAGCCCCAAGGTTTGACGGGAAATGTATTTTTAATGTGACTCGAAGAGCACTTGGTAATGGGGGGTGGGGGGCGCGGCTAGGCTCAGTGGGCGCAAGTGGGGAGGGGACGACACGACTCACCTCACCTTCCACTCCACATCCAGATGCTGCGCTCCGTCTTCAGTTCGGCGTTAGGGGTGTTTGGCGCCATCTACTGTCTCGGGGTGTCGGGAGCCGGGCTCCGAATTGGACCCATATGCTTAACAAATCGCACGTGGGAATATCCCTTCGAAGAGCTCTCGTAAGGCTTAGCCTGTATTCCTGCCACCGCCCCCCATTCTCTGCCTCATCCCACCTTCCCTTCCCACGTGTACCCTGGGCGGGACTCGGCTTCGAGAAAGTTCCCTCCACGTGGGCCAAGAGGGAGCTTCGTAATTCCCCTTGGACGAGTGGGCGGAGCTAGGCCATCCATCACGTGACCTTCCCTCACGTGACCCTGCCCCGCCTACAGAGGAACTTACTTGGTCAACGATACTCTGTGGAGTTGGTGTCTAAAACCGCCTCGCGTGGTCCCCTGGAATGTGACGCTCTTCTCGCTGCTTGTGGCCGCCTCATGTCTGGAGCTGGTGCTGTGCGGGGTGCAGCTGGTGAACGCAGTCATCGGTGTCTTCTGTGGCGATTGCAGGAAGAAGGAGGTGGGGCGGCGTGGAGGGGGGTTGTAGAGGGAACCTGCTTGCTCCTGGATGCGTTCTCAACTTTCTGTTTCCGCAGGGCGCCGCTAGCTGAGGCTCCGCTGAGCGGCCGTTACGCCTGATCGCTCCTGGACTCTTGTCTGATCGGTATCCCCCAACCCCTTCCGGCTCGCTGGAATAAACTGCTTTGAGCTCTTCCTCGTTTCAGATTATGCCTTCTGCGTGGAGTGTTGGTGGGTCTCTGGATACACCCGGGTTTAGGTCTTTCGTGTTTGAGGACCTTGCACCCCACTTATTTTCCTAAATAACAAGTAGTGTGCCCTGGTAACGCGGTGGTAATCAAGGATAGACAAATTCATTGCGCTCAGAGAACTTAACATTCCAGGTGTGGAAAGTGGGCAATTTGAAAAAGAAGCAATAGATTATTTCAATTGGTGACAGC
Organism: Cabassous unicinctus; assembly: GCA_029593785.1. Lineage (NCBI taxonomy): Eukaryota > Metazoa > Chordata > Mammalia > Cingulata > Chlamyphoridae > Cabassous > Cabassous unicinctus. The sequence continues at coordinate 7,589 of JAQZBX010035718.1, forward strand.
ATTTTTTATGAACGACCTTGGTAATGGGATAGATAGTGATGATGGTGAGGATGTATTTTTATAAGATGGGTAAAGTTTCTCTGAGAAAGTGAAATTTGAGCTGAATTCTAGTGAAATATTAGCTGAAAAATGTGTTCACCATCAATACCTGGGCAAACAGCAAGGACAAAGGTCTAACAGTGAGAATCAGTATTTTGAAAGGCCACTGTTTGGCTTGGTAGGGAAAAAAGAAAGAAAGAAAACTATGAAAAAGAAACTTTAGCCTCTGACAGTCTAGAAAATGAAGGCTTACGGCCCTGATAGCTTTGTCACCTCCTAATTTGGTAGAAGTTTCCTAATCTGGGGTCGTGGTTGTTCAGAAAGGAGACAACCGGGCTTTTAAGGTGAATAGGACATCTATAGAGGCCCTCGGAAAGCCGGAGACTTCCTTAACTTGTATGTAAAATAGTGTGTTGAGATGTTTTGGATTATGGGTCCATAACTTTCCATAGTCTGCCTTGGACCCCTGAAATCAAACCTGGATGTGGGCCTATCCCAACGCCAGGTTCAGGAGGAAGAGGAGGAAACGGGGTCCTAAAGCAAGCGAGACCACAGCCAAGAGCAGAAGCTTTAATAGCGGGGGGGTGGGGGGGGTGGGTAGGACAAGTTTCGGAGGTGGGGAGAGGACGATGGCGGTGTCAACTGCTGCAGCAAAATAAGCGCACGTCGTTAAGCGCGGTGTCGTCGCGCAGGCCTCTAGGCTGCTCGATCTTGGTCTGCAAACCGCACACGCCTTTGGGGCATGGGTCGCTCCAATCTCCAAATTCTCCCCAGGCCAGGCCAGGCCCCTCCAGCTCCGCACCGTCGGAGCAGCGGAAGCGCACGTTATTTGCTGCCGTGTTGTCCCCGGGGGTCACAGGCGCCTCCACGCGAAGCGAGAATGCCACAAGGAAGCCACCACCGGGACACCACAGCGGCTCACTCCATGTGCCCCACCTGCGAAGAAAGTGGAGACACGCTGGCTCTGCAGGATCCCCCACCCCACCTCCAGTCCCGACCCAGGTGCATTAGGTCTAGTCACCAGACCCCAAGGAGGTGCGGACACCCCGCCCAGGCCTAAACTGCCTCACAGCTTTGGAAGAGCCTGCCCCTCCACCCCGGGAGAAGGGGTTTGTAACAGAGTAAGGGGTCTACCCCACCCAAGGGACTCCTTGGACCCTGTCCCCCACCTTCCAGACTGGGACTCCACCACGTGCGTGTTGCGCTGTGCGTTCCCGCGCGCGCAGTGTAGCCGGATCCCATTCAGAGCGGTATCGTCGCCAGGAATGCCTTGCCTGGGCTCCAGCTGGGGGCGAGGAGAGGACGAGTCAGAGGCCCGCCACCCTTGCTTCTGAGAGCCCGCCCGTCTCCACGTCCAGCACCCACCTTGATTGAGAACCCGCTGGCAAAAAATCCATCAGGACACATCTCAGGCCAGGTCCAGTCGCCCCAGGGGCCTCCGTTGGTCACCTCGATGACCACCGTGTAGCTGCTTGGCCCACCCGACCCTGCATATCCGCAGCGCGTGGTCCACAGCAGCAGCAGCAGCAGTAGTTTGGCTCCCACAGCCTGCTCCATCTTATAGCTACTGAGAGCCGGGCACCTTAAGGCAGGTTTACATAACCTTCACCGCCACGAGGGCTCCGATTACAGAATGGCCACGTCGATTAAGCGACACCCTAAACTAATCCGCTTCAGTAACCCTACAAACTTGATTCCCTGCTCAGAGGCCCAGGCTCCCAGTGCCAGACTCTTAGGCTTACTTAGGCTTACTTAGGTTTAGTGTAGGCCAGGAAGTGTGCTTACTGCTTTGCAGATGTACTGTATTTAATCCCACCATCCTCTTTTTATTTTTATTTTTTCCCCACCTTCCTCTTTTGGAGAGGTAATTGGGGCTCTGAAAGGAAAAGCAGCTTGCCTAAAGTCACAGAGCCAGCAAACTGGGAACCATTCCAACACAGGGAAATGTGGACAACGGCGCTGGGGATGGGAGTGATGGCCTGAGAATCCCACCAGACCAGGATGGGTCAGGATCAACCACAGGGCCTCCATGGATGATGAGGGTGCCTCAGACAGAGAGGACAAGAAACCACCAACATGGTAGCTGGGAGGGATCTTAGACATTAGGGCCCTGATCCTTTGAGAATCTGTAACACCCTTCCTCTGGCCAGAAAATAATATATACACAGAGAGACAGAACAATTCTAAGAAGTTTATAGGGACTGAGACCCCCTGAGAACAGGAGAGGCTGTCTCTGCCACTTTTCATTTCCTCTCCTGGAATACCTGGCTCAAGTTGGACTCCTAATTTGCCTTAAAAACCTGGCTCAAGTTTGTTAGGGGGCACCCCCCTGATTTGCCTGTCTCTCATACACAGTTGTTTATTCAGTAAATATTTATTTAGTAACAATGTATTGAGCCCTGGTGATATTTTAAGTGCTGGAAATACACTTAAGTACACCAGAAAAACAAATAGAGCTCTATCTTCTCCAGAGCTCACATTCCAGTGAGGGAGACAGATAATAAATTCTTCCAAATGGACCTTGAGCTTTGTGAAAGTACTTTTGTATTCTTGAGGCCTAGTTCAGGGCCTGGTGTGCGGAAGTTATTAACAAAGTTTAGTTCAATGACTGGATGAAGAGCCAATCTGGAGTTTAAAAATTTAAACCACAAAAATGTAAGAGGATAATGCCTAAAGTGTATAATTGAAAGGTCATGTATCCAGATCAAGACAAGGTGCCCTGGGGATAGGATAGGGAATCTAGAAGTGGGTGTTCCCTGGATCCCAGGTAAGATTTATGAAATCGTGGTAAGCTTTTTCATTTAGTGTTTTCACATACGTTATCATTTAATCCTCACAAGAGGCCTACAAAGTACCCATTCTCAATTTACAGTGAACTCAGGCAGAGAGTGACCTTGGGGTGCACACCATTGCTCAGTGGGCCTGACCCCAGTCTCTCTTCCCAATACCCAGGCTGCCTTACTGCAAGCTGGCCCTACAGAGAAGGGAAATGCAGAGATGTGTCATTGCCACTGAGTCCCCCAAATCCCTTTTATCAGATCCCTCACCCCCAGTGTAGCTGCCCTCTGGGGCAAAGGGCACAGGGGAGGGGGGCCTTAGGATGTTAATTATTAACCCTTTGCACCTCCAGGGACTGCAGGCTTCTTTCCCCTCCTGGAGGCTGAGGGACACAGACTGGCTAGGGGCTGGTGAGGGGGCGGTGGTCCCAGCAGCAGCCATGGGCATTGTGCTGCCTCCCCTGGCCCTGCGGCGCTGGGTCCGCCACGCAATTCCTCTCGCTATCTTGCTGCTGCTGCTGCTTTATCTCAGTGCTCGGCGCCTCAGTGAGTGGCTCCTTCCTTCACCTGCTGATGGAGGCACCCTCGGGACTCAAGCTTCCTTCCCTAGCCCTCATGGCTCTGCCTGGCCTCTTCCTAGGCACACTGCCAGGCTGCGGATCTGGGGCACAGTCCTGCATTCCTGAGGGACCACTACTCTTTCAGGTATGCCCCGGGCAGGGTTGGGACTGGGAGCTCCAGATAGGACCCTGAACAGGGGGGAAGTGGAGCCAACTTGAGGATCTGGTGAAGGGCAGGTCCTCCCCCTTGTTTCCTCTCTCCTGTCTGAATGACATGGCAGCAGGGACGCCGGCTAGACCTTAGTAACAATTTCTTTGGAGTCCGATTGGGCCACTTGGCTAAGGAGGCCTAGCAGTCTGGGGCATCTGCCCTTGCCTCCTCCTCCTCATGTCTACCCCCAGGTCCGGCAAGAGTCGGGATCCCTGGAGGCCCCGGGGCCGGAAGAGCTACCATGTCTGGGCCCCCAGGATTTGCTGGGCCGCATGGTGGTACCGTTCCGTGCCAGTCTGAATACGGAAGGGGATGTGGAGTTGTCGCAGTACCTGGCTGGATGGAGGGAGCTGGTCAAGTGAGTGGTCACCTCCCCTAACCCAGTCTCTGCCTCGGTATGGCACCATCGTTCCCTCAAGTCATTCATCTCCCCCATCCCTACCACCACCAAACACATAGGTTCCTGATTCCCCTCGGCTCCATCTTCGCCTTCGCCACAAGCGAGGCCTCCACCAAGGTCACAGCCCTCGAGGCCCGGGTGCGCGGCCCGGAGGCCACACACTACACGACGCTGGCAGCCATGGCGGCGTGGGAGCAGCGGGCGGGAGTGCTGGAGCGGCCCGGGACCGCCTTGCGGGACTCAGCCGGATCCTCGGGCTCACGAACGATGCTTTTGCTGCACCGCGCGCTGCGCTGGTCCCAGCTCTGCCTCCACCGGGTGGCGACAGGGACGGTTGGAGGCCCAGACGCCGGCGTGCAGTGCAGCGACGCCTACGGCACGGCCCTGGCCCCGCACCACCCTTGGCTCATGCGTCAGGCCGCCCGCCTCGCGTTCCTCGCCTTCCCGGGTCGTAGCCGGTTGCTCGAACTGGCGTGTCCCGGAATCAGAGAGGCGGAGGCGCGGGCCGCGCTGGCCCGAGCCGCGGGCACCCTGGAAGATGTCTACAACCGCACCCAGGGCCTGCTTGCCGAGCGCGGCCTGCTCCAGCTGGCCTGAGGGCAGCGGACCCGCGGGCAACCGGGCGTCGGAAGCGCTGGAGCAAGGTCAGCACAGCCGGGAATGGCGCCTTCGGCCCTTGTCCCTGGTCTAGGGGGCAGGGTCGCTCTCAAGCCCCGCCTCCTGGGGGCACGTCACCACGACGAAGGCCCGCCGGGCGGGGCCATACTTTTGGGCCCCGCCCCCTAACCGTAACTCTAGGATAGATGGGAGGAGCTGTGGGGAATAAAAAGTATGTTTTTGGCAACCGTCAATGTGGGTCTTTTTGTGTGAGAACAGCAAGCGCTCAAGGGAACTAGGGGGAAAAAAAAAAAAGGATGCGGATAGATGTGTCATCCCTATTCCCGGCAGCCGAGGGACTCACTCACGCTCCTCCTGTCCTATCTCAGCCACTCCCATGTTTCAGTTGCCAACTAGATAGATGCCAAGTCTCCAGCCCAGACCTGTTCCCTGAGCTCTATCCCGGTATAGCCAACTCTTTCCTGGACACCTCTGCAGAAAATTATCTGGGTCAGGTTTTCAAGTCAGAAAAACTGGTTCTGGCCATATAGAATGGTTTGGTGGAGGTGAATGAGTATGCCATGGAGCCCATTTAACAATATTGAAACCCAATGCTTGGTTTAGTTGCCCTAAATGTTAATATTATATGAAGTTTCTCAACTTCAGCAATACTAACATTGTGGGGAGGATGATTCCTTGTTGGAGAGGGCAGTTCTGTCCATTGTAGAATGTTTGGCAGCATCTCTGGCCTCTACGTACTAGATGCCAGTAGTAACCCCCACCCCCTGCTGTGACAGCCAAAAATGTCTTCAGACATTGCCAAATATCCCTGGGTGTGTGTGTGTTAAAATCCCTCCAGTCTTGAATCATTGGTTTGGGGTCAGCTAGGATCAACAACTCTTTACTGAAAGTGTAGAAATAAACTGTTATGAGACCTACTTAGGTTCTAGTGAGACTCTGCTACTAGTTTGTTATGTGAATTTCTCAAAGTCACTTAACCTCTCCTGGCCTATTAAGCCTCATACAAAATAAGAGAAAAAGTAAGGAAAGAAGATTATTGGGGGGGGGGGCGGGAATCTCTTTCTCCATATGCATCATATTCAATCCTATTGTGACACTCAAATGAAGGGAAGCATATGGAAAGTATTGCAAATATATTAATCAGATTAAGGAATTATAGAGAAGAAGCCAAGAAACAGTGTTTTCTTGGGATCCTTCAATTTTTTCAGAATCTCATTGTGGACATTCTGACCCAGAAACTCTCAAGTTCCTTTTGAGGGAGCTGTGAACGACAACTCTGGTCAGATAGCTCAGAACCGCGCAGGCCGATGGGAAACGTAGTCCTTGAAAACGTAAAAATTATAGCCTGCCACACTGCCATCAAGTGCTCACTGTCGCAAGAAAATCGTCCTTATCTTGTTCTTTTCCCTTCTGCCGTCAACCAAGGCGTAGCTCTCCTTTCCGGACGGCCTTAGAGCGCGACTAGAGAGAGTGACCTAGCGTTTTACGACAGTTGATTTGTGGCAGCTCCGGAGGAAAAGATGGCGGCAACCTTAGCTGCTCGAGGAGCAGGGCCGTTACCGGCCTGGGGGCCGGAGGCGTTCGCTCCCGACTGGGAAAACCGAGAAGTCTCCACAGGGGTGAGGGAGAAGTCGGGGTTCGGAGGATGTACACAAAGCTTGCAGCGATGAAAGGATAAGGCCTGAGTGGGTTAGGAGAGCTTGGGGAGTAGGTCTGTGCTATGATCCAGGCAGGGGCACAGGTTTTCCGAGGATGCTGGAATTGTGTGAGACGTTCGTGGTGGGAGATGGGTGAGCCGAACCATGGAATTCTAGAGTCCTACGGGGCAAGTGAAGCCCATGGGATTAAAGCCAGGAAGGGTCTTTGGGGATTTGATAGATGGAATTATGGAATACTGTGGTGTGTTTGGGAGACAGAGAGGAGGCCTCCGTGAGATTCGTACTCTGGGGACTGGGTAGAGGTATCATAGGTGTGCATGCTGGAGAATGAAGAAAGGCACAGGCTCACCCCTTTCTCGCTTTTCCCAGACCACTATCATGGCCGTGCAATTTGACGGGGGCGTGGTTCTGGGAGCCGACTCCAGGACAACGACTGGGTGAGCTCAAGACAGATTTGTTAAAGGTCCTCCAAACTTTCCCTTCTACCAGACTATTCTTGTCCTACATAGAATGCTGTGGGAAGGGAGATAAAGATTTGTGCCAGCTTCTACCCCTTTCCAGCTCCTCTTACCTTTTGGTGAAATCCTTACAAAAATCTTCAACCAGCCTCAATTTGGATTAGAACTACTAGGCAATACAGACATACCTGGTTTTATTGTGCTTCACAGATACTGCACTTTTTACAAATTGAAGGTTTGTGGCAACAAACTGCATTGAACAAGCCTTTCTGCCACATTTTTCCAGTAGTATGTGCTCACTTAATGTCTCTGTCATATTTTAATTAAGGTATGTACATTGTACATTTAGACATAATGCTATTGCACACTTAATAGGCTACAGTATAGTATAAACATAACTTTTATATGTACTGGGAAACCCAAAAATTCATGTGACTCAGACTACTGAGATATTTGCTTTATTGCGGTAGTCTGGAACAGAATCCACAATATCTCTTAAGGTATGTCTGTACTAGAATTTCAGTTCCTGAGCCTGGAGGGAATGGATGGTGTTGAAACAGGAGTGAGATAAATAGTGTTGTCTCCCCACCCCATTCTGCCGTTCTGCAGGTCCTACATCGCCAATCGCGTGACTGACAAGCTGACCCCTATTCATGACCGAATTTTTTGCTGTCGCTCAGGCTCAGCAGCTGATACCCAGGCAGTAGCTGATGCTGTCACTTATCAGCTTGGCTTCCACAGGTGCTTGTGGGCAAGGGAGAAACAAGTATCTGAAGGGAATTGGAGCCTGAAGAGTTAAATGGCCTGACTCCCAGGTCCTGACAACTTGCCTTCCTTGACTCCCCTCACCCTTTAGTATTGAACTGAATGAGCCTCCGCTGGTACACACAGCAGCCAGCCTCTTTAAGGAGATGTGTTACCGATACCGGGAAGACCTGATGGCGGGAATCATCATTGCTGGCTGGGACCCCCAAGAAGGAGGGCAGGTCAGACCCCCAGGAGGATGGCACACTGGAGTCATGCCTTTGATCATCTCCCCCCAACATCTACTTTATATTTCTCTTTTTAGTTTCTACCTCACTTCTTCCTGCTATTCTCTCTCCCCAGACCAATCCCGTGCTGGGCAGGTGTGTATGCATATGTCAGGATGAGGGTACAACTGATGACTCTACTCCTTCTCTGGCAGGTGTACTCAGTGCCCATGGGGGGCATGATGGTAAGGCAATCCTTTGCCATCGGAGGCTCTGGGAGCTCCTATATCTATGGTTATGTCGATGCTACCTACCGAGAGGGCATGACCAAGGAAGAGTGTCTGCACTTCACTGCCAATGGTGAGACCTTAGGCTTCTGGGCCTGTGAGCTTCAACTCCCCAACCCAACTAGCCCAACATTCTTCATTCCTTGCAGTGAGCCCAGCATCTTACCCTAACTTTCTCCTTTTATCCACAGCTCTTGCTTTGGCCATGGAGCGGGACGGCTCCAGTGGAGGTGTGATCCGCCTGGCAGCCATTGCAGAATCAGGGGTAGAGCGGCAGGTACTTTTGGGAGACCAGATCCCCAAATTCACCGTTGCCACTTTACCACCTTCCTAAATCCTCCTATTCTAGAATATAATGAGACACCCCCTAAGGATCCAAAATTCAATAAATAGTTTGTCAAAAAGAATCTGTGTGTCTTGAGATTCTTTTCCTGACCTCAAGCCTGAACTTGTCTGGCCCACTTCTGTTGGTGCAAATCACTACACTGAGCTCAGAGAGAGTGGAGAGGAGGTGAAGGGAGGTTATGAATGTATCATTGCCTACTAAGCCTCTGGACAGACCACCGTCTTCCCCCATACTTCCTTTTCCTCTCTCCACACTCACCCCTATCACCTCATCTTGTGGTCAGGAGCAGCAAAGCAACTTCCTTGGGTTTGGGGAGAAAGGCAGACCTTGTCTGCAGATGAAATTTAAAATGGATGTTGGAAAGGATAGAGCAGCCACTGGGAGTGCTGTGGGCCAGCTCTGGAAGCCACTGTACCCATGAGAGAGTGATGGTAAGGCAGTCTTCAGTCCTTACTGTCTGTTCTGACCTTTCCAAGACTGTCCCCACTTAAGCCAGGGACCTAAAGGAGTTCAGTGGTTCTCAGCATTAGTGACTGACATTCTCAATCTTCCCCCAATCTTTTTTTTCCCTCCAGTCTATGGATTCCAAGGAACTGTGGAAGCCCCATTTGAAAACCTTGTTCTAGAATGAAACTTTGCCCTGGAGGGTTTTGGAGGGTAGGAGCGAGGCTTCCTAAGGTCCTAAGGAGGTGGGGAGGTCCTTGATTAAGTGAAGAAGAGCAGAATAGGATCTCTGACCCCAAATCTGTGTACCTCAAACTGAAAATAACCACTGCAGAGCTTTTGATTTTCCTGCCCAAACCTGTTCTCTGAGTCCTCCCCATCTCAAAGCATCATCTTTGACTCCTCTATTTCCCTTGCACTCCACATTCAGTCTAACAGTCCAGAAAACTCCCTGAGAGTATGTGTGGAATCCATCATATCTCTACCTCTCTTCATCTCCACACCACTGTCCTAATCCAAGCCACTCATCTCTTGCCTGGATGATGGCAGTAACCTCCTAAATAAGCTGGCTGCTTCACCTGCCTTTCTACAGTCCTGTTCCCATTCAGCTTAACATTCTCCAATAGCTTACCATTCCACCTAGAATAATATTTCAGCTCCTTACCATGGCCTAGAAGACCCAACAGATCCCCTCAATCTTGACAGCACAGTCAAAATTTCCTGTTCCTAGAACCTCAGGTTTTTTACACTGCCACTTGCTGTTTTTTCTTTGTTTTGTTTTTTTCTGTCTGGGATTGCTCTTTGTGATTTTCAGGTCTTGGCTCAAATGCTGGCTCATCAGAAAGACCTTTCCTTAACCACTAAAAATTAAAGAAACATCACCCTTCACTGCCCAGCCCCCACCCCCTTACATTATCCTGTTTAAATTTACTTGCTTATTGTCTGTGTCCCCCTACCAGAATGTAAGCTCAGTGAGAAGAGAGCATTCTTTCCACCTCAGCCCCAGCTCACCGCACCCCCCCACACACATAAACATACACTTGGCAACTCCAAACCTATTTAATGAGAAGGTCATGAAGGACCATAGGGGAGCTGGACACCAGGATCTGAGAAGGGAAACAAAGCTTTCGGAGGCCTGGAGAGGTCAGCCCCTGGTTGTCCCCTTCAGATGGTGGAGTCATTGGCCGATGCTATGTCATGCAGCTGGTGGCGAAAGGAGAGTCGGGCTTTTCTGCTGAAATAGGCACCAGCCCCGGGAGGGGGTATCCCTTCCTCAGTCACAACGGGGGCTGTGGAGGGACTGGGTTTAGAAGGGGCAGCTGGATCCAAGCCTAAAAGGGAGATTGGAGGGAGAAGGGAGTTGTGGGTTAGGGTTCATCTCCCCTCCCACCCCACCTCAGGGTTGAGAAGGAAAGGCTAGGGAAGACGCCTGGGGGTCTGGGGGTGAGCATATAGGGGTCATAGCAGCAGGGATAGGGAGAAGGGATGTTGAGGGAGCAAGGCTAGCTTCATGGGCAGATGGCCTGTGGAAGGGCCCCGCTTTTAGTGAGGTGTTCTGCTGTCGCCATCTTGAAATTCTTAATAATTTTTAAACCAGGGACCCACTTTTTCATTTTGCACTGGGGCCCTGCAAATTATTGCCTATAGGCAAGTGAGGGACCCACAACCACCCCGGGAGGTAGATTACCCTTTTCCTTTAGTTGGCTTGAATATTTATCTTTCTCTCCAATGCGGTTGCCTCTCTGTCTGCCTGGCAGCCCCCCTTTTGCTCAGTGTCCCTCCATACCTGTTCCTCTTTCAGTCCCCTGCTGTCTCCGGCACCCACACCACAGGAAACACAATGCCCCCTTCAGACCCATCTTAACAATGGAGGAGACCAGGACGCAGGGAAAGGCCAAGAGGGCCCCGGTGTGGGGTGTGGTTGTAGACCCTCACCACCTCTGTGGCCAAAACTGCCACTTAGCTTCAGACTGCCCCGTGATTATAGGCGCCAGGGGATAGAAAGGGGAGAGGGAGAGGGAAGGGCTGGGGAGGATACTGCCATCCAAAACACCTGTCCTTCTGTGCCCCCTTAATTTTGAGGTTCTCTCTGAGCCCCATGAAGAAGCAGGAGATTGAGAGGGGTGGCATGGTGGAGACAGACACAGAGGAACCGGGAGAGACTGTTGCGGTGAGAATTCAGTACAGTTTCCTGGTACCAGGACAGATACTGCTAGAGATTCATTTGTATTTTAGATTCTCTTTAGAATGAAAATTTGGAATTCTCAAATTGTAAAACTTTAAAGAATAATTTTTTTTTTTTAAGAATAAGAAGCTTTACTAGCAAGAGAAATACTATGTTCTCATTAAATGGCCTAGTAGCTCTCGTGCCCTTTTATGAAGATAGTTGAAATTGATTAATTTTGCTGTGCCAGGTGGCTGCTAGGGACTTTTACATGCTCTCTCATCTCATTTGATTATGATCTTTTGAGATAAGTGTTGTTTCTATCCCGCTTTTACAGCTGAGGATTCTACAGAACTGAGAGATTAGGTAACTTTCCCAGGGTCACACAGGCATCACGTGTGGAGAAGGTCAGTCTGACCCCAGATCCCACTCTGTTCAACACCACACTGAGCTTCCCAAGTAGCCGTCCCAGGCAGGCATTGATGCCCCCAGCCAGGCTCTCAGGTGGCCAGAGTCCAAGCTGGGAGCCTTGGGCCCACCCCACCTTGGCCAGGGACTCTGAATGCTCCCTAACAAAGCTGTGCAAATGCTAGATCAACATTCCCTAAAGGTGCCAGGATGTGTGAAAGGTTGGGACTGCACTGTAGTTCCTGACCCAGGAATAGGTTTGTTTTTTGGTTTTTAAATTAATTTTATTGGATTAAAAACTTATGTATAATTTAATGCATACATAATGTAGGGTTCCATGAGCTTTGATAAGCGTTTACATCCAACTAGTCATCACCCCGATCAAGCTGTGTGCCTCTTCACAGTCAGTCTTTTCCCCACTCACTCCTCCAGGCAACCACTGATCTGATTTCCATCACTACAGATTGATTTTGCCTGTTTTAGGACTTTATAGAAATCATAATAGTATTATTCTTTTGTATCTGGCTTCTTTCAACATGATGGTTTTTTGATTTATGCATGTTGTTGCATTTATTAACAGTTCATTTGCTCTTTTTTTAATAACAGCTTTATTGAGATATAATTCACATACCATAAAATTCACTCTTTTAAAGTATGTAACTCAGGGGAGCGAATGTGGCTCAAGCAATTGGGTGCCCGTCTCCCACATAGGAGGTCCTGGGTTTGGTTCCCCGTGCCTCCTAAAGAAGGCAGGCAAACAGATGAGGGATCCATGGTGGGGGGGTGGGGGGAGGGAATAAATAAATAAATAAAAATAAAGTATATAACTCAGTGTTTTTGTGTATTCACGGAGTTGGGCAACCATTGCCACTAATTTTACATTTTTATCACCCAGAAAAGATATTAGTTGATACCCATCAGTAGTCACTTCCCATTCCTTCCTCCCTGCAACCCTTTGTAACCACTAATCTACTTTCTACCTATTCTAGACAGAATAAATGGAATAAATGGCCTTTTGTGTCTGGCTTCTTTCACTTGCATAACTTTTTTAAAGATTTATTTCTTTATTTATTCCCCTCTCCCTCCCCGCACTACCCAGTGACCCCTAAGTTAAACCATGTACTTTAATTAATAGTACAATTATAAAAATGTGCTATGATCAATTGTAACATTGCTTCACACCAGTGCAAGGTGTTGGTGGTGGGGTGGTGTATGGGAATCCTGTATTTTATGCATGATTGTTCTGTAAACCCACAACTTCTCTAATAAAGAAAAAAAATCGGCAAAAGACTCAAACAGACACTTCACAAAAGATATACAAATGGCCAGTAAGCACATGAAAAGATGGTCAATGTTATTAATCAATGTTATTAAATCATGTGCAAATAAAACCACAATGACATATCACTTTACCCCTATTAGAATAACTAACACTGAAAAGAATGACAATATTAAATCAGTGGTGCTGTGGAACAAGTGGAACTTTCATACATTGATTACAGAAGTGTCAAATGAAATGATCATTTTGGAAAACAGTTCTGCAGTTTCTTATAACATTACATGACCCAGCAATTCCACTCCTAGCTATTTACCCAAAAGAAATAAAAATGCAAATTCATACAAAGACTTGTAAAGGAGCTCTATTCATAATAGCCAAAACCTAGAAAATATCCCTCAAAAGGAGGAGATAAATTTATCTCTTTCTTTTCTTTCCTTCCTTCCTTCCTCCCTCCCTCCCTCCTTCCTTCCTCTCCCTCTCTCTCCCCTCTCTCCCCCCTTCTTCTTTTTTTTTCTATCTATCTATCTATCTATCTATCTATCTATCTATCTATCTATCTATCTGTCATCTTTCTTGTCTTTTAGCACCTGAGGGCTTTCTTGTTTCCCCCTAGACTGTAAATTCCAGGAGGGCAGGTCCCCTTCTGCACGCTGTGTCCTGCATAGGGCAGGTGCGCAACAGTTTGGTGAATCAATTAATGCAAGCAAGCATTTGTAGCCACCATCCCTCGGGCCTTTTAGTCCCTCATTCCTTCCATCTGTATCTGCTAGCTGGGCCAGGCCGGACGTGGTTCGCAGTTGGCTCGGAAAGGGGACACAGGCAGACCCCCGCCGCGAAGGCGCGTCCTACCCAGAGCCCAGACTTTCCCCGCGGGCTGGAGGGGGCCGGAGCAGAGATCTGTGCGCATCGCCGAGCCCCACAGGGCGGCGGCAAGGTCCGCTCGGACCGACGACGCGGGATGGATGGACAGACGGGTGGACAGCCTCCAGCCGGACGCACCCAGCCGAGTTCGCGTCCCCGCAGGGCAGAGGGCGGCCCCCGGGCCCAGGGCGACGCGCCGGACGGCGAGGCGGGTCGAGGACGGCGGGGGCGGGACAGGACAGACGAGAATCCCGCGGAGGTGAGGCTGGGGACCGTCCCGCCCCCGAGGGCAGGCCCTGAGCCCCGGCGCCGCCCCGGCCCGCTGGGGTGTGGGCTCTGGCTCCGGCTCCGCTCTGCTCCCCTCTGCTCGCGAACCCGCGCGGGCGTCGGCTTCGGCTGCCAGGGTGAGGGGACCCGGGTGGGGGCGCCGCCGAAGTCCTGAATCTCGGAAATCTGGCGGCGACCGGGATGGGCTCGGCTGCCGGGCCTCCTGACTAAGCCCCACTCTCAGATTTTCGGGGTTTCCCTCCTTGGCCGGGAGCGCGTAACTTCCTCAACTCCAGGCTTGAGCACCGGCGGCTCCAGGCCCCTCTCGATCCGCCGGGTTCCTCCCGCCCGCTTCTGCTCTGCCCCATCCGGACCTGTCTGGGTATCCCTCGGTGCCCTCGTTACGGGACAGGGGGCGGGGCTGAGGGATTCGGGGTTGAAGTTCTGAGGCAGGGGATGGAGGGCAGAGGGGAGTGGGCGAGGCTTTGCAGACCCATCGGGTGGTAAGCGGCCAGAACTTGGGGTCAGCAGGGCCTAGGTGGGTGGAGAAGAGGGTCTGTGGGAGCTGGAAGTCCCTTGGGCTGCAGATTCTTGAGGGTAGGCCACCTCCCTGAGGCCTCCCCATATTCCTAGGGTGATGGCGACCTCACAGAGCCCATTCCACACTGGGGGTGACCTGGACTCAAGCCAGTTACAGATGGCACAGGATGAGATGGACACTCTGAGGGAGGGAGAGGACCCAGGTACTCAGGGATGATGGCGGTCAGGGAAGGGAGGTCCGGGGGACTGGGGCCTCCTAGAATCTACATTTTTCTGCTTTCTTTCCTCACAGCTGACCGGATGCACCCCTTTCTGGCCATTTATGACCTTCAGCCACTGAAAGCACGTCCCTTGGTGTTCGCCTCTGGGGTCCCTGTTACAGCCCAGGTGGTGGGCACTGAAAGATACACCAGTGGATCCAAGGTGACTGGACTGGCACCAGGGAGGCGGGAAAAGGAAGGGGTGGCCAAAGTGGAGGGCTGGGACCCAACCAGGGGACATCAATTCAGTTCCTCACACCCCCAGGTGGGAACCTGCACTCTGTATTCTGTCCGCTTGACTCACGGCGACTTTACCTGGACAACCAAAAAGAAGTTTCGCCATTTCCAGGAGCTGCATCGGGATCTCCTGAGACACAAAGTCTTGATGAGTCTGCTCCCTCTGGCTCGGTGAGGGGGAACAGACAGCTTCCAGTGAAGAGCAGATGCCCCTCACTCTGGCAGCATGAGCTGCCCCAGCCCCCTTCACTCCTTTCTGCCTCTTTCACTCCCAGGCACTCCCCAACCACCCGCAACTCTGGGCACTGGGTCCCCTTCCCTGACCCTGGTTGCCAGGAAACCTTCCCTGCCCAGCTCTCCTTCTCCATGGTTCTGTGCCAATATCTCAGCTGGGCTGGATGCCCAAAATGCCCTTGGCAGCCTCCCCCTTCCCTTGTCTCAATTCATGTTGAGGGGTGGGGCAGGGGGGTTCCCGTCTACCAGCCTCTAGCCTCCAAAGGTCCCAGCCCCATTGCTCCAGAGGTCCAGGCACCCAGCTCTTACCTGACCCTCCCCCCATCCCTTCCACAGCTTTGCCACTGCCTATTCTCCAGCCCCAGAGGCAGCCAGCAGGGAGATACCTTCTCTTCCCCGAGCAAGTCCTGAAGGCTCCACCAGACATGCAGCTAGCAAACAGGTGTGACTGGATACCAAGTCCTCTGGGAAGGGGTTTGGTGTGCAGATGACTTTGGGCCCATCTGTCTCTCTCTCTCCTCTCTGTTCCCATTCCAGAAATATCTGGAGAATTACCTCAACCACCTCCTGGCCATGTCTTTCTACCGCAACTACCATGCCATGGTAAGGTTGGGTGCCTGGGTCCTTTGAAATGGGGGCAGGATAATCAGACTGCCCAAGGGGGCACAGGGCCAGGGTTGCTGGGTTCTGAGGGCCCCGGAAGCTGGGGTCTCTCCTCTGAGCCTTTGTCTCCCTCCGCAGACGGAGTTCCTGGAAGTCAGTCAGCTCTCCTTTATTCCAGATCTTGGCGTCAAAGGCCTGTGAGTGTCTGACACCCCTCACCCAGCCATCTGCAAATGCTTCTCTGGATCTCTCCCTGTCCTGCGAATGGAGAAGGCAGTGCAGGAAGGGCTGGGGGCCTGGATTCCTCATCCAGCATCTCTTCCTGATTTTCCCCACAGGGAGGGGGTGATCCGGAAGCGCTCAGGGGGCCACAGGGTTCCTGGCCTCACCTGCTGTGGCCGAGACCAAGTTTGTTATCGCTGGTCCAAGAGGTGAGGGCTCGGGCTGAACAGCCGGGCAGTGGGTGGAGGTGAGGAAGGAAATCCTGGAGGCAGGGAGGAACGCATGGAGCCCTTCCGCTCCAGGTGGCTGGTGGTGAAGGACTCCTTCCTGCTGTACATGTGCCTGGAGACCGGCGCCATCTCATTTGTTCAGCTCTTTGACCCTGGCTTCGAGGTGCAGGTGGGGAAGAGGAGCACAGAGGCCCGGTATGGGGTCCGGATCGACACTTCGCACAGGTAAGGCCTCTCTGGTGCGTGGACAGCCAGCCCTAGAGCCTTGAGGGCTGTTGACAGGGACAGATCATGGAAGAGAGGAAGGAGTTTCCATCCCCCTGGATCTGGCCATGGTTTTGACACAGGAACCTGGTCCAGCCAGATGCTTGTGGCTGCTCTTAGAGTCTGGGCCCAGAGAAAGTGGGTTGAGAATAAGCCTGATATTAAGGAAAAGGAACTCCATTCATTCAGCTATTCTTCATTCAAGAAACCTGAGTGCCCGGCACAACACCAGGGGCTGGGGACCCAACTGTGAACAAGGCTGATAGATGCCCTGTCCCTATGGAGTTGTGCATTAGGGACTAAAGGATGAAGTGGGAAAATAGTGCTAGCCCACGGGAAGCAGGTGTGGCTCAGTGGATAGAGCCCCCGTTTACCATATGAGAGGCCCCGGGTTCGCTTCCCGGCGCCTCCTTGTGAGGGCAGGCCGGCTGGCGCGGCGCCGTGGGCTGGTGCGGCAAGACCTCACAGCAAGGGGGAGATAAGCAGACACAGAGAAGACATGCAGCGAATGGACACAGCAGCACAAGCAGCAAG
>JAQZBX010035719.1:0-24457 GCA_029593785.1 Cabassous unicinctus
AGCAACAGCAGCCACCAATCAGGGATTCCTGCCACCTACCCTAGTAACAGCATTAGCCAATTCTAGACCGCCACCCACCCTCAGATCCACCAATCCTCACCCTCCTCCCTCAGATTATATATACCCTGCCTCTTCAATAAACTTTTGCAGCTTGATCAGAATCCTGTCTTGCTGTCATTCTTCGTGTCTCTTGTCCCCCTAATTCCCACTCCCTCTTTCAGGTTCCAGTTCGACTGACCCGCGGGCTGGGTCATATACCTCTAATATATTTTAAATCACATCCATTTTTCTTTCATTTCCATAACTCTGTTACTTTTCTTTGCAAGCTTTTAAATTCTTTTTTATGCTCACCCAGTGTCTTCTTAATATCCTTTATCTCTTTAGCCATATTTTCCTTCAACTCCTTGATTTGATTTGGTAGATTTTTGTGAACATGTCTGATTAGATGTTTTAAATTCTGTGTCTTGTCAGATCTTTAAATTTGTACCTTTGGCTGGGCCTTATCTTCATATTTCTTAGTATTACTTGTGATTTTTTTGCTGATGTATAAGCATCTGATTATGTTAGTGAGTTTACTCTGATAGTCAATTTCTCTTCCTTACCTAGTGGTTTTCTTTCATGGCTCTTCTTTGATTTTTAGTTCAACTTATTCAACAACTTTCAAATTGTCCTGTTTAAGTTATCAAAACAGGGCCAGGAACCCTCTACTGGGATGCAGACCATATCCTGGGAGCCCTGGGGATAAAGACAAGAGAGAATCTAAAAAGTCTTATTTTCCTTAAATTTCCTGGCCTGCCAGCAGACAGCACTCTTTGGTGAACTTTTCCACAGAGGTGATTCAACCTCTACTGGCTTGTGTTTCTCAGCCATTTGGAGGCACAGTTCAATGTGGGGCCCTGCTACTTAAACTCACTGAAGAGATACCACACTCAGCCCTCCACTGCACCTTCCCTCCTTAGACAGGAATATGTCCATTCTCCTCTCAGTTGGACACTATCAGCCACTGGTTTTACCATGGCTGTTTGCCTTGTGGGTGGGGGATGTGTGCCACATCCAGCCTTGGGGGTGAGCGATTCACGGTTTTCTTTTCAGCCTCTTTGTCTCTCTGTCCCCACTCCCTTCTGGATGATGTGCATGTCAATCTCATCTGCAGATCCCCAAAGCAGCTCCTTTGTACAGTTTCTGCCCCTCCTCTGCTGTTTTTGCAAGAGTGCTGTACCCAGCCTATCTACTCTGATGCCATCTTCCCAGAACCTACCCTGGGCTATACTTTTTATCCATTCTGCCAATCTCTGCTTTTTGACTGGAGAGTTTAAGTCTTTTATATTTAAAGTCACTACTGTCAAGCCAGAGAGGAATTCCCTGGGTCAGTTTTTCCCAGCTGGAACAAGGCCAGGGACCTACAATGGAGCACAGGCTGGCTCCACACTGCACTGAGGAGGGATGAGGGAGGGGCCTACAAGAGTACCAGTAGCTTTTCCTATGGCTCTTGGAAGCTTCATTTTCTTGATTTGGCACTTGCCCAGTAAATGCAGCACTGTTTTCCATAGTTTTGAGGAAGAGAATGTTCTTAAATCTCCTCTGCTGCTTTTGCCTGGAGTGGGTTGGAACAATGGCTACCCTTAGAGCCAGGCACCCCAGTGATCTGAATTACCTAATCAAAAGCAGTGAACAGCTATCAGACTGCACATCCTTGGATCTTGCATCACTAGGTCTTTATATTTCACCCTGGCACCGGCAAACTGCACCAGGGGCAATGTTTGAGGCCCTCACTTCTGCCTGCCACAAGGCTAGGGGATAGGTGATAGTAGCTGCTGCATGGAGAGTACAAAATTGCTGCAATTTATCAGCTTCTTCCTCCTATTCTTCCTTGAATACTGCACAGTGTTCTATTAGACTCCAGAGTTTCAAAAACAGATTCAGACAGTTCCTGTCTGTTTAATTGCTGTTCTGGTGAGGGAATGATTCCTGGAGTTTCCTACTCTGCCATCTTCCTCTGGTCTATGCACTTAAAAAAAAAAACAATTTATTGAAGTATATCATTCATACATGAACATATATAAACTATAAGTGTTCAGTAAACATTGTGAACTTACAAAACAAACATGCATAACATCATACAGGGCTCCCACACATCACCCCCCCAAACACTCTGCATTGTTGTGAAAAGTTTGTTAACAAATCATGAAAGAGTATTGTCAAAGTATTACTACTAACTATAGTCTGTATCTTCCTCCCCTATACATTTTTTTAAGGATTTATTTATTTATTTATTTACTTTTATCCATTTTTACCGCTGCCCCCTCCCCAGTTTTTGCTGTTTCTGTGTCCATTCACTGGGCAACTCTCTGGGTCCATTTCTTGCCCTCTCTTCTCATCCTTCTCCTCCTGTCTTCACTGGGATTCGATCCTCAGAATCTCCAAAGTGGGAGAGAGGCGTCCTACTGCCTGTGTCACCTTAGTTCCTGGTTTTTCGGTGTGTCTCATCTTGGCTCTCTCTTGTGTCACCCTCCTGTTATGTCATCATCTTGCTGCGTGGCTCGCAGGGCCTGACTGTGCACACATGCACGGGGTCTGGCGGCTCACCTGCTCGCGGGGCCTCATGGTGCACCTGTGCATAGGTCCGAGCGGTTCACCCACTCGTGGGGCCTGGCAGCGCACCCATGCACAGGGCCTAGTGGCCCACGTGCCTTCTATATTTTTCTGTTTTTAATTTTTACCGGGAGGTCCTGGGGATTGAACCCAGGTGCCTCCAAATGGGAGATGGACACCCAACCACCCGAGCCACATCTGTCCCTCTGATATAGCTTTCAAGGTTGACCAAAGATACCCAAAGTTACAGTCTTTTCCCATACAGGATGGTCATACAATAAATCAGGCTTATTTTATCACCAGCATTCTGAAAACCAGGCCTGGGGACACATGCATGGTTTCTTATATAGTGAATGTTTATCCTGATTATCACAATGGTCTATGCAGTTTTGTAGCTATCTCTTCATCCTGACTGCTAGGCCTCTCCATGTTCTCTGGATCTTGATGCCATATCTGCATCTCTCTTGGCCACATGGGAGAAGCATTCTGCTGCTCCAAATCCCATGGCATGCTGGGAAGCTCAAGGACTCAGTGATATTCCCCCCAGACCCATCTACAGAGAAAGACACCTTCAGCTCTTTCTACTTTATGGTTCCACTTCCATAGATGGCGGGAAAAGCTGACTCTTAAATCATCATGCTCTTTATAATCTTTTGTTTAGGATATAAACTTTATGTCCACATCTTCTGGGTTCTTAGACTTTAATGCTCAGAAACCAGTCATTAGAACTCCAACTTTTTTCTCAAATTATTGTATCTGCCATCAGCTTTAAAAACTATTTTGAAATTCAAAAGCATGAATTTGAGTCTTTTTTTTTTTAACCAGCATCTGGTTGAATGGGGAGTAGGGCCCAGTATAGAAGGCTACAATACTTCAAAATATTATCCTGCTATATAAGAGGGATGTCCAAAAGCAAGCTGAGTCCAAACAGGTACAGGTTGTTCAGGTAATAATTTCAGCAACAGCTAACGAGCCAAGAGTCATTCTGATGAGTGACCAGCAACTTTTACTTTATATTCAGGCTTCACAGTTGGGGTTCTGCCAGTGTCTAGGGAGGTTAAGGTTTCAGAAACATAACTGAAAGTCTCTTAAACCAAGAGGAGACTCCCTTACATGGATATTGTGATGTGTCATAGAACCCAAGGACAATAAAGAGGTTGGGCCTCAAGAACAAATGGAATCAGGAACTCAAATGTAGTTACATTCACCACATTTTCTGGGCTACAAGATTCCTGATAATTCCCAGTTTTTTTCATGTCCCAGTGGCATTTAAAGATAATTTGATCATTCTTTCTAAATTACACTTCCAAAATTCCTAGAAAAGGACTGTGATTGTGTCTGGTTCCTAATTTAAGATCAATGAAATATGAACTGGGAGGGGGAAAAATTCACACTAATAATGTTTACATTTCCATGGCAACCAGGCTGGTGGTATGGTGGGGATAAGGGAAATTACCAAAAACAAAACAAAACGAAACAAAAAAACAAACAAACCCGACAACAATTGATTTCCTTGACAAATTAATTAGTCGCCATTCTTGTTGTTCCCTTCTACATATTGTTGGAAGTCTCAAGTTCTTATACCACCATATAAAGCTCTTTAAAATCTTCATTTAACCTATTTGTCCTATTCCATCTTCTGCCAATCCCTGTAGCTTTCCTTATACCCCAAGCTTAACAGCACCATGCTGCTTTCTATTCCAGGAATGCTCTATGTTGTTTGCCATTCTGTGAGTCTCTGACATGTTTTTTTCTGTCTTGAAGACATTTTCCTCTTTAGTCTGCCTGGTACTTCTTATCTTTTAGGTGCAATTCACCGTTACATCTGGAAGCATTCTTGACTGCACTTTGCAGTTTATTCTTTTCTTTTCCTGTGCTTCACTTTGTTCACACTGTCATTTTTGCTGGACCTGGGGGAAAATGCACCTGAATTCCTATTAAGTGGATCTGCAAGATGAAATCTAAGCTTACCTTTTTCACTCTGTTCTAAATATAGAAGAAAATCAATAAAAATCTATATATGCTTATTAAGCTTTTCATAGAGGGTTTGAACAAATAGTGGAGGCTTTGAGCAGTGACTCCAGCAGTTTTTGGAAACTCAGAACCGACAACCAATGGCAATCAGGAACCCTTTCTATAACTCACTTACAGGATAATAGAGGCAAAGACTAGGAGAGGATTAAAAAGCGTTACCTTTGAAAATATACGTCTTAAAAAAGCTATTGGAAATGACATTGGAAAAGAACAAATCCAGGAACAGTGTGGTAGCTCGCAGACCCGCATACCTGCCCCTAGCTTACAAAGCTGTCTTTAAGAATGCCCAACCTCCACTAAGAATCTCCCTGGAGTCCCCAGGTCCGGTTCGCAGAAGACCCTCATTCATATTCCGCTTGCGCACCAAGAGTCTACGTCGCTTGGTAAATCTCGTCACCTTCCGCGCCCCCGAGTTCTGAACTCTGATTGGTCCGCTTCACGCGACCGACCTTCTGGCTTGACCAATGTGGACGCCGCTTGGGGTGCTCCGCCCTCCCCGCGGGCAGCGTGTAGCGGCGTAGCCTGCGAACCCGAGAGGCGAAGGCGGATGGCGACCCTAGTGGGTACAGTGGGCAGGCTGTGGAGGCTCGGTGCGGCCGGGGCTGAGGGGCGCTGGCGTCGGCTCCGTGCTGCAGCCGGCTTCCTGCAGCCCGCCTCGGCCGGTGCGGGCGGCGGGGACGTGGCCCAGCGGCGGCAGGTGGCTCACTTCACTTTCCAGTCCGACCCGGAGCCCGAGAACTATGGTGAGCCTAGGGCTACCTTGCCCCGTCCCGCTGCATCCCAGACTCCCGGGCTCGCAAGCCCTAGCCAGGAGTGCCCTCCCACCTGTCTTGGCCGGGGACTGGCAGGTTGAGCTCCTCGCATCCCAGCCTTAATCCCTGCCCCGCTCTTTGGAGCCCGCCTGCCTCAGTGTCTATCGATGGTTCCCTCCCACTGTTTTTGTGACTTCAGCCTGGGAGAGGCAGCTCCTTGGCCCTCTCCAGATGGGTGAGAGGCCACACCGCCGTTTGGAATAGCTCGAGGGTGGAGGGGTGGTGCCCGGGGAACGTCTCTTATACTTTCCCTCCACCTCTGCTTTCCCAGAAAGCCCAAGATTTATGTGTTGACCCAGTTTGCCCGGGGCTGGACCACTAACTTTAGGCAGCAGCATTTAGAAGAGGGAAAAACTTTGTCTTTGGGAAATCAGAAGAAATTGAGCGACTAAGTAACTGAGTTGATTTTCCCAAGGTCACAGAACATTTTCTTCCTGGAGATGGGAAAGAATCCAGGCTTCCTATATATGTGTAGTACGCAGCTTGTACCCAAATACTGAGGCTGTTATATCTAGCCAAGGAGGGTAATCTTTGGAGGAAACAATCTAATGCTTGGAATGATTGGGGGTAAAAAAAAAAAGGCAGGTGGGAATGCTCTATACAATAGCAAACTCCTCACTGTATGACCGATACGTGACTTTTACCCTTCCTTTCTTCTGCCGGTTGTGTATAATCTCTGAAAGAGTCAATATTTGTCTTCGAAACATTGGGAGACTATGAAAACAGCTACATTTTCCTTATCTAATAACCTTGAACGTGCTAGAGCAGACATTTTTGGGAGTGTGTCATTACTTTTTCAGTAAGACTCAGCATTTATTGGGTGCTTACCACTGACAGGCACTATGCTAAGTAATTTACATTCATAATGTCATGATGATGCTTTTGACAACCTTAAGAGGTAGGTAAATTTTTTTTTTTTTTTAGACTTTTTAAAATTTCTCCCCTCCCCCCCACCCGTTGTTTTGCGCTTGCTATCTGCTCTCTGTGTGTTCTTCTGTGTCTGCTTGTCTTCTCTTTAGGTGGCCCCAGGAACTGATCCTGAGACCTTCCCGAGTGGGAGAGAGGTGCTCAATCTCTTGCGCCACCTCAGCTCCCTGGTCTGCTGTGTCTCTTATTGTCTCTCCTCTGTGTCTCTTTTTGTTGCATCATCTTGCTGCGCCAGCTCTCCTGTGTGTGCCAGCACTCCTGCATGGGTCAGCACTCCTGTGCAGGTCTGCACTCCACGTGAGCAAGCTCTCTGTTTGGGACAGGTCGCCGTACGTGCCAGCTTGCTTTTTAGCAGGAGGCCCTGGGAATTGAACCCTGGACCTCCTATATGGTAGATGGGAGCCCAGTTGCTTGAGCTACATCCATTTCCCTAGGTATAGTTTTTATTCCCATTTTGTAGTTTGGTTGACTGAGGTCTTCAAATAGTTTGTCCAAGGTTACACAGATAAGTTAGTGGTAGATCCAGCTTTGGAACCTAATTAGTTAGCTTTAAAGTTTCTAATTTAAACGATTGTGCTAAAAAGTGTTAGAAATAATTTACTAAGAGGTGACCCAGTTTTGTGAAACAAACTTTTCACATAAACATGAATAGCATTTTTTTTCTCACCAACAAGGTCAACCCCAAATTCCATCTTAAAAACAAAGAGACCAGTACCTTTAACCCATATTGGAGAAATAGATATCCGGTTTTCTGATCTTAAACCTCCCTTCCATAATTGTCAAATTACAAAATCTGGGTCAAATGATTTCACATTTATGTTTGTTCTTATTATAAAAACAATATAAGCACATTACAAATAATTTTATAACCTTTGTTATAGGCATGTTCCATGGAGTAGAGACATTGCAATACAGTGGTTAAAATATTGGTTCTAGGTTCCTGGGTTCTTATTCTTGAAAAATTGAAACTTAGTTGTTACCATAGGTTCCCAGGGGAGAGGGAGGGAAGAATAGTGGAACATAGGGCATTTTTAAGGCATTGGAATTGTTCTGTCCAATTTTGCAATGACCAATACAGGCCATTATACATTTTGTCAAAACCCATAAAATTGTATGGTGCAAAGTATAAACCGTAATGTAAACTATTGACCATGGTTAGTAGCAACGCTTCAATTTTTGTTCATCAATTGTAACAAATGTACCATAGTCATGTAAGATGTTATTAATAGCGGAAAATGTGAGAGGGGGAGGGAGTGGGGTATATGGAAATCCCTTATATTTTTTATGTGACTTTTCTGTAACCTAAAGCTTCTTTGAAAATAAACTGGAAAAAAAAAAAAAAGTTGGGGAACATACAGAAGAAATTATAAACATACATAAAACATAACATGTCTTACAGTGATGAAAGGCACAATGCAAGAAATTTTTTTGGGGGGAGGTTTTGGATTACAGAAAAGTTACAACTGTTGCAGGGGAGGACCACTGGTGCAGGGTGTCAGTGTTGGGGGGATGTGTGAGGAAGGGTGCACCTGGAGCATGCCTCTATGGAATATGAATGTGTTCATGTGGTCATGGGGTGTTATCTCAGTGGGTGGAGACCCATGCAGTAACCTTCAAGAATAAGGTTCATGGTTACATGCATTAATATTGAGGGCTTGACATATTGGTCTATTTTCTTTTATTAGACACTGCCTATTTACTTGAGAGATTCTTGCCCCTCTATTTGAGAATGTAATTGGGTTGTTTGTCTTTCTGTATTGAATTGTAGGAGTTTTAAAAAAATATATATTCTGGATATTAAACTTTCATCAGATATATGGTGTATTAGTCAGCCAAAGGGGTGCTAATGTGAAATACCAAAAATGGGTTTGTCTTTATAAAGGGTATTTATTTGGGGTAGAAGTCCACAGATACCAGGCCATAAAGCATTAAGTTTCTTCTCACCAAAGTTCATTGCCACGTGTTGGAGCAAGACAGCTGCCAACGTTTGCCAGGGTTCAGGCTTCTTGGGTTCCTCTCTTCCTGGGGCTGCGTTTCTCTCCAGGCTTAGCTCTTCTGGTTCCTCCACAAGGTCAGCTGTAGACTATCAGGCGAATGGCTCACTTCTCTTCTTCTGGGGCCTTTCCTCCAACATCAAAACTGCTTCTCAAAAACTGCCTCCTCTGTACTTTGCCTGGCCTTTTATATTCGATTCCCCCACCTACCAAGGGGTGGGGCTCAACACCCTACTGATGTGGCCCAGTTAACATAACTTAATCATGCCCAGTTTAACAGATCAGTTTACAAGCATGATCCAATTATATTTTTGGAATTCATAATTACATCAAATTGGCCAACGGTTACATATGGCTTTCAGGTATTTTTTCCCATTCTATTGGTTGTCTTCTCATTTTCTTGATAATGCCCTTTGATGCACAAGCATGTTCAATTTTGATGAGGGCCAGTTTATCTCTTTTCTTTTGTTGCTTGTGCTTTTGGTGCAATAAGAATCTATCGAATTGATGACTATGCTTATGAGCCTTTGCTCTTGAAGTTGAAACTTTGCCTAGTGTTGTAGTGTGACTAAGAGTTACCTCCTGAGAACCTCCTTGTTGCTCAAATGTGGCCTCTTTCTAAGCCAAACTCAGCATATAAATGCATTATCTTCCCCCCAGCATGGGACATGATTCCCAGGGATGAGCCTCCCTGGTATTGAGGGGGTTACTACCAAACAGCAAATAGCAATGCAACTGGAAAAAGACCTCGAATAAAAGGGGGAAAAGGTAAAGACAAATGAGTTTATATGGCTAAGAGACTTCAAAGTGAGTTGGGAGGTCATTCCAGAGGTAATGCTTATGCATGTCTCAGCAGGATCACATAGACTACCAAAGTAGATTCTACTCCAAATAGTGGGGCTCCTGAGGGCTCTGGAGACACCCAGGTCCTATGGTCAGATAGCTCCAGAGTTTGGTGCCTCGTCAGTGGGCCCTACTTTGTAGTTTGTGCTCCCGAGTGTGACAGAGTTGGACTCAGATGTGACTTCTCTACACATGCCTCTTCTGTCCCTTTTATTTGAACCTATAGTTGGTGCTGGAGTTGTTGGTAGGTATATGTCCAAGAGACTTGAATCTTTGGGCTGTCCATGTGCCATCTGGGCCCTTAGCCTCAGCAGAGTTGCAACACCTACTCTCCAGTTCATTGGACTAACCCAGGACAACTAACAAGGAGGTGAGGATGGGCAACCACCATACCAAGGAAACGAGAGAGCCTACAACTGCAAGCAAGATAGTCCCATCCATCGGGTGTGTGGGATCGAAGCCCCCTCTCAATTAGAGGTGGAGTAGACATCACCATCCCAAAATCCTCAGGATTGAGGAATGAACTATGGACTGCAACGAACTTATTGGTATTCTGCTATAGACTTATTATGATTCTAACAATGGAAGAAATCACAACATTGATGTGGAGGCAGTGGCCACTGGAGGCTCCGAGGGCAAGAAGAGGGAAAAACAGATGTACTACGGGGGCATTTTCAGGACTTGGGAATTGTCCTGAATGACATTGCAACGACAGATATAGCCCATTATATATCTTCCCATAACCTACAGAATTGTGTTGGAGAGAGTATGAACTACAATGTAAACTATAATCCATGCTCAGTGGCAATGCCCCACAATGTGTTTATCAATTGCAATGAATGTACCACGCAAATGAAGGATGTTGTTTATGTGGGAAAATATGGGAGGTTTGGGGAGCGGGGCATATGGGAATCCTTACATTTTTTATGTAGCATTTAAGTAATCTAGGTATCTTTAAAAAAAAAAAAAAAAAACCCTTATAAGTTAAAAAAAGAAAAAAATCTATTGACTCTTACAGGTTCTGAAGATATTTTCCTGTTTCTTTCTAAGAATTTTATAGTTGTAGCTCTTATATTTCGGGTGTTGATGTACTTTAGTTCATTTTTGTGTATGGTGTGAATAGGCTTCCATTCTTTTGCACGTGGATATCCAGTTTTCCCAGCACCATTTTTTGAAGACACTATTCTCTCTCCATTGAGTGAACTTGGCACCCTTGTCAAAAATTAGTTCATCAGTGCTCTCTTTGGCAGCACATATACTAAAATTGGAATGATACAGATAAGATTAGCATGGCCCCTGCGCAAGGATGACACGCAAATTCGTGAAGCGTTCCATATTTTTTGGTTACCCAACTGTTGCATCAGTACCCCATTCTATCATCAATGGATACAAGTGAGTTCTGGCTTTGATGTGGAGCCCCAGCCAAGGTTGAAGCAAAGGAAGAGTCGGAGGAGTCTGATAAGGATATGGGATTCAGTCTCTTTTGACTAATCACCAAAAAGCAGCCAACACAACTAGCTTTATTTGTGAAACAGTGAAATAAAGGGTAACTTCTCTTAAAAAAAAAAAAATCAATTCATCAATGTGTAGGTTTATTTCTAAACTCTTAATTTCTTTTCATTGGTCTATGATATCTGTCCTTGTGCTAGCACCACACTGTTTTGGTTACTGTAGCTTTGTAATAAGTTTTAAAATCAGGAAGTGTGAGTCCTTCAACTTTGTCCTTCTCTTCAAGAAGGTTTTGTCTATTTGGGGTCCCTTGCCTGTCTATATAAATTTGTTGATTAGCTCTTCCATTTCTGCAAAGAAGGCTGTTGGAATTTTAATTGGGATTGCATTGAATATGTAAATTGCTTTGTGTAGTATTGCCATCTTCACAATATTTGGTCTTTCACTCCATGAGCTTTCCATTCATTTAGGCCTTCTTTAATTTCTTTCAGTAATGATTTTTAGTCTTCGTTGTACAAGTCCATTACATCCTTGGTTAAATTTGGTTCCCAGGTATTTGATTAATTGTAAATGAAATTGTGTTTTGATTTCCTATTCTAATTGTTCATGGCTGATGTATAGAAACACCACTGATCTTTGCATGTTGGTCTTGTACCTAACCACATTTTTAAATTCATTTGCTATCTTTGATAGTATTCTTGTAGATTCTTCAAAATTTTCTATATATATGAACATGTCATCTGTGACTAGGGATAGTTTTACTTCTTCCTCTCTAATTTTAGATGCCTTTATTTCTTTTTCTTGCCTAATTGCTCTGGGCTAGGACTTCCAGTACACTGTTGAAAAGCAGAGGTGTAAACAGGCATCTTTGTCTTGTTCCTGATCTTAGGGGGAAGCTTTCAGTCTTTCACCATTGAGTATGATGTTAGTTTAATGGATTTTTAAGGCCTAATACAAATTGCCAGTTTGTAATACTGTCTGCATATATAGGAATGTGAGTGTTGTGTGTCATGCTAAAAGCACTTGTGCATGTACACACACATTCATACTTTGTGCTAATTGTACTTTGTTTTAATTTGCATTTGTTTTGTTTCTATTGAGGCATAAGAAAAAAATCTTTCTGGCTAGAAATCCAATATTTCTCAAATCTTTAAGTTAAAATTTTTTTTTCCAGAATATTACATTAAAGAAATAATAAGTGAGCTCCACATTGGTAACTTTCATATCTTAATACATATGAAAAAGCAAATTATTTTTGCCAATTTGATCAATCCCTTCGAAGGCTGTAATTTATTCATTGCGTGGTTAAAACCATGTGTAGGCATTTCATTGCTGCTGCTGTTGTAAGGATTGCTGGGCTTGCTGCTGTTGTGGGTGAATTTTTTGGGAATAAGGGTCTTCCAGGGATTTAATAAATATAGTAGTTCTGGGACCAGTCTTCCACACGATACCATTGGCATCTTTCACTGAAGATTCCACTGTAATGTTGTGTGTTCCAAGTATAGCAAAATTAAACAGAAATTGAGTACTGAAGTAATCATTATGCTTGATCTCATTGGTCATATTATCAATGGGTTTCTTGTGATCTTGTCCAGATTTTCTGTGTGGAAGAAGCATTCAGACAGACTGAATTTTATGAACAGGCCCTGGTTTAGAGCCATGCTGAACCACTCACTGTACCTTTAGCACCAGCTGCTGGTTATTCTGTACAGCAGTGGGCTTTGCAAGGTTCCAGGGGAATGGTGACAGAGCAAGCTTAATGCTGATAGACTGTAGTTTCTGGGAAAAATATCCCTGAAATGAAAGGGGAAATTTCAGCAAAGCAGTGATGGCATTGCAGAGGTATGCTGTATGCAATTAAGAAAGAGCAGATAGGGGAGTGGATATGGCACAAGCAGTTGAGCACCCGCTTCCCACATGGGAGGTCCTGGGTTCATTCCCCAGTGCCTACTAAGAAAAGAAAAAAAGGCAAACAAGCAAACAAATGAAAAAAACCAACTCAGGGGAGCCAGTGTGGCTCAGTGGTTCAGTGCCGGCTTCCCACATATGAGGTTCAGGGTTCAATCCCCGGCCCCTGTATCTCAAAAGAAAAAAAAAAAAGAAAAAAAGAGGGGTATATTTCCAGCTGAGTGATTCCACCTTCTCCAACACATGATTATATACTATCATTCTTCTCTTATAGTCACTATCAGCATGGATTACTCCAGCAGATCCTTATTCCTGGAAACTTGCTGATTCTGGATCCAAAATTAGAGCTTCTAGTGTGTGAGATATCGGTAAACAGCACTGCTACTGTAGTTCTCCATTCCTCAAAGTTGCTGAATCAGCATCAAAAGATATCTGATAAAGATCTCCATATCGAGATGTAAGGTCTTGCAGTTCTTCCATGGGCAGTGTCATTTGATTGGAGATGGGACCACATCTCTGAAGGTCATTTCCTAAGGTCATGGCAACTGTATTAGCATGTGGGGGACTTTCCTTAAGCTATTATAAGTGCAGATAAGTTGAGAGAAGGCTTGTAGAAGGTCACTCCTTTGTTTTACAAATTCACACTGAAAACTTAAAGGATTCAGTGGTGCACTGGCAGCTGTTAAGGAAGCAGTCCCTTTCTTGTAGAATTTTAAAGACTCAGCAATGCAAGAATGTACTGAACTATAATTCTTCTCTTGTAACCCAGTCAGACTCTGTTAGAACTCATTCAAACTATTCAGCCATAAGTAGAAGTGTTCTGAGGAAACCAAAGTTAGCAAATTCTGATGAAGCTCTCTGGCCATGTCACAGTTATCCATTCTGGCTTCCTGTCTGACAATCCTGTATATAGTCCATCTATTAGAGATACATTCAAGCTTCTGTTTAATTACTGCTTTTATGTCAACAGATAATGCTTTCTGGCTGAATACAAAAATCACAGTAGCCAACCATCAGAAATTCTTGTTGCTTGTCTCTGGCTTATTGTCCAGTCACCTTGTTAGTGCTCCACGCGGTCACCAAGCATTCCATCACCCAGCACTAGCGGCTTCATAGCAGTGGCTGCGAGGCAATGACACATCGGGATCCGAGCAGCATCCTGAGCACTGTTCACCTGAGTCAACAAGTCTCATCCACTGACTGGCTAAGATGGGGCCTGCCTTTGAACAGTTTCACCATACAATTCAGAGCAAGTTTTAAAGTGGTTTGAGCACCTGGACTATTATCTTGATTACAAAGTACCAGAAGGGATTCTAGATCAAACACAGCATCTTGTTCCAGTGCCAAAAGGTCTTTTACTTGACAAGAGACAGTTATATTAGTTAGGACTCTCACTCCATGAGCTGCAATGCTTCTGTTTTTTTGGTAACAGCACTCTTGGGCTAATTTGACTAAAGCAGATGGCCTGGGGGAACAACCTATATTTTCCTGGAGCTATATTGAAGTAATGTTTGACGGTGATGGTCCCAGACAGTGTGGAAAGGACAGACAACATCCTTAGTTTTAACAAAAGAAGTATGGAGGGCACATTCACAGTGTGCTTGAATGTTTTCTCTACTTCAAGTATGTGGTTTTTTTTTAAATAAAATTTTATTGAAGTGTATCATTGATACATGAACATACATAAACATTAAGTGTATAGTAAAAGTTGTGAACTTAAAAAACAAACATGCATATCCTCATACAAGGCTTGCATACAGCTCAACTACCAACACCCTGCATTGTTGTGAAACATTTGTTACGAACTATGAAAAAGCATCGTCAAAATATTACTATCTATATTCCATATCTTACATTTGGTGTATTTTTCCTTCAACCCACCTGACTATTAACATCCTATATTAGTATTATATATTTGTTATTGTTCAGGAGAGGATGTTCTCATCTTTGTTCTGTTAACCACAGTCCATCATCCACCACTGGATTCCCTGTGTTACACAGTCCCATAGTTTGTATAATCCATTCGAAGTGTGCACTCAATTTCTTTCATTTTTAGAACAGAGTTGTGCTGTCATCACACCAGGGAATTTTAGAATGTCTTCATTACTCCAAAAGGAAAAATCCCATACCCCCTTATATTCCCCTATTGTCTTCCCTCAGAACTGAATCCCTTAGAATTAAAATATCTTCTTGCCATTGCTGCAAAATATTATGATACTTTGTCTGTTAAATACAATACTTTGACAATACAGTTAGCCATCATCCGTAAGTTACATTAGTTGTAATTTTTCCACGTATCACCATATTTTTAGCACTTTGAAAAAGAAAAGCATTCATATATTTATAGTATTACCACAATCTTCATCCACCATATGTAGTGTTTTGGCAAGTAATTTCAGATCTTGGATGGCAAGTCTTTTACTGCTTTCCTGGGGTCATTCCTCAAGTACTGTAATAGAAACTGGATCTGCTTAGGTATATCAACCAAAGATGAAGCTGCGAGCAAAGTAAAAGTGTGCAGAGAAACAATCACCTTTTAGGTGGAAAGATAGGACATGACTGACTTGTAAAAGCTGATGAGCACTGGAAGCCAGGAATGCATCATTGTGCATGTGCTGGAGAATGGGGATCAGCTTCAGCTTTAAGTCTACTGGTATGGCTAAACCTTGAATAATTTCAGTGTATTTCTTATAGATTCCTACAGCAAAATCCAGTTTGCAGCAGGAAAAACAGCAACTTCAATTTCTATATTATGTGAATCCAGACTTTGAGGAACAATATCATGAGCGTTCTTCCTCTCAGGAATTATTGATGTCAGATTTCCCAACATCCTCAGTGTGATGGCTCTTGCCACAAGATCATTACTATGAATCACAGAGAAAATTCTCTTTACAAATTCATCCACATCTCGAATCTTCTCCAAATGCCTCTCACTTTACTGGGTAACTTTAAGACACAGCTTCAGGAAACTGTTTCAACTCCGAAAACATCAGCTAACTTTAGGATTGCAGAATTGATGAGAGTAGGGATTGGATACTTCTGAAGGAGCCTGGAAAGTGAACAATTACTTCACATTGTTTACCAAGTTTGCTATATCTTAGACCTTTGTCTAGTTCCATTAGGGCAGAGTTAGCATCCAGTTTCTGTTTGCCATAGCCAGTATCTGCCAGGAAAGCCTTAGCTGGGTTTAATACCATGACCCAAATAGTTCCTTGTATAGCCTATTCATAAGACTGCAAATGCCCAAATGCTACCGCTACCCCAGTACTGCCATCTTCTCCCACCGCCTTCTCACTTTTCTGCCCCATGTGCGCTGGCCACCCTGTGGTTTGCCAGTGCTTGTTTGTCTCTCCTGCCCATCCTCCATGCAGGCTTTCAGAGAGCTTTTGCGCTCCAGGTTCCCACTGATGAGAGAAAAGGAAGCCTTTTCCCATATATTTATTCACTGGATTTATTCACTTTTGTGGATTGTACTTACATGTTTTTCCTATTTTAAAAATTGTACTCTTGGTATTTTTCCTATCAAAATAATACTATCTGCCATTAATGAGTGCCACTTATATTTCAGGTGTTGTGGTAGACATCAATCTCTGATCCTTACAGTAACCTTGTGAGCTAGGTTATGCTATGCTAATTTTACAGATGAGAAAATTGAGACTTGGATATGTTAATGATCAGCCCAAATCTGGTAAAAAGCAGAATCAGATTTGAACCCGGTGGTGTATTACTCCAAGTCTCCTGTATGACATATGAACTTTTGTATATTAAAGATATTAATGAAGATATTAACTCTTGCCTGTTACATGTGCTACAAATATCTTTCATTCTTTTACTTTGGTTATTTTGACACATAAAAGGGACTACTTAAATAGGGTGGTGGTCAGAATAGACCTCAGAGGTGATATTTAAGCTGTACTCTGAGGGTTGTCAAGGAGTGAGTTCAGCAAAGATCTGGAAGAACAGTGTTTCAGGAAGAAGCAAGGACAAACGAGGGCAAAGGCTTTCAGGTGGGATGAGCTTGTGCTGTAGGAACTGAGAAAGCCATTGGTTGGACTGTCCTGAGTAGCTGGAGGCAGACAGTTCTCCTGAAGGTCAGGTGTAGACCAGAGAGTCCTCTTTTTGTCGTTGTTGGGCTTAGTCCTTCATTGTGCAGATAATTCTTTTCAGTGTTGATAGGGAAGGCAAAAACATGAGTAAAGAGAGGTTAGAGGAATGAGTCTACATTCTACATGAGGAATGGGAAGGAGAGAGTTTGTTTGGAACAGAAAGAGGAGTACTACAAAATAAGTTTGGAAGAGTCAATGGAGGCTTTGAGAGCTAGCATAAAAGTTGGGGGAAAAGAAAGGTTGAATGTCTCCACCATGTTCTGCATTGTGCAGGATATATTCCATTTGGGTATGAATTTTGTTCTGTGGGCTGTGGAAGGCCATTGACCATTTTTAGGCAAGACAGTGACTTGAGATGAGCTCAGGTTCTATTATTAGAAAAGTTTATAGAATGGGTTAGTGAAGGGAAAGTCAGGAGACTTGGAAACCAGTCAGAGGGATGCTGTAATTGTCAGGTGAGAGTATATAATTGTTTGAACTTCGACAGTGCCCTTGGGATGGTGGAATTGACCAGATTTGGTACTCTTTTGCCTGTGGGGGCATAGGGAGAGGGGTATCAAAGGTGACTTGATGTGTTCAGCCTGGGAAGTTGAGGTGATGGTCGTGTGGTTGTATCACTGATAGAAATGGGTAATGCTGGAGGAGAAACATGTTTTTGGAGAGGAGAGAGGAAGACTTAGGTTTTGGATATATTTGAAAATTTGGCAGAGTATGGCACTTTGAGGCAGGCAGTGCTAGTCTACCCCCAAAACAATTTCATGCAAAAGTTGGGAATCTTTGAGATCAGATAATTCTATGTCTCTTGTCTTCAGAATTGCCCCCAGATATGTGCCCTTTCTTTCCTCTCTTCCTGTTCCATGTCTCCTTGTTCTGCTCATACAGACCTTTTCATTGAATACCACAGATGATAATGTTAACTGACACTGACATATCTCAGGCACATGTGCTCATTTAATCCTTATGTAACAGCTCTGTGACAGAGGTGCTATTATCCACATTTTATGGATGAAAAAACTGAGATGCTAAAGTACTTTTAGACATTTAAACTTAAGTTGGTCATACAACTTGTAAGAAATGGAGTCAGTCTTCATTTTCATGCAATCTGGCTTGGTCTGGCTCCAGAGACCATGCTTTTAACCACTCTACTATGCTGTTTCTTGAGTTATTCAGAAATGCTTCACTTTCTTAATAGAATACTTTGCCCCTGTTAATCCTACTTCAAATCTGGTCTTCTCCAAAGGTGCTGTTTATTTTTGTATCTCATTTGACTAAAGACTGCTATCCTTTTACTGTAATTTACCCATCTTCAGGATTTATTTCCATATTTATTGACCATCAAGAAACTTGATTCATAGTTTTTGTTATCATCTTGGATGATTTCAGCGTTCTAGAGGCAATATTGCACAGAAGCTAAAAGCTGGGATTTTTGAGTCAGATTTGTCTGAATTTGAGTCCCCTCTTTATAACTTAGCATTGTGAAATTGGCCAAGTTTTTAGTCTCCATGATCTTTCGTTTCCTTGGAAGGTTGCTGTGGAGATGCAATGAGATAGTCCATGTAAATATTGGTGCCAGGCACTTATTATACCAGAATCAGTCTGTTTCCTTAGGGGAAAGGGAAGATAACCAGTATAGAGAAGATGCTCCGTAAATATTGGACACAATAGAAATTTTCTAATTGAATTCTCACAATAGCTGTAGAAGTTCAATATTTTTCCTGTTGTAAAGAGGAGGAAACCGAATGTCTATGGTTAAGTCACTTGCCCAAGTCACACAGGGAGTAAATGGTATAACAGATTCCATGCCAGGCCTGCCGGTGTGTTTGCTCCCTTTGCTATACTGTGTTGCTCCCCAAGATTGACACATTCTGGCCTCTCCCTGTTCCTGGTTTTGATCAGTTAAGTGTGTCTATGTGTGAATTTGTTTATGCATTCATTCTGCACATTTTAATTTTCTCCTGGATGCTAGACTCTGTGCTAGGTGCTAGGTGCTAGGTGCTAGGGAGTATGGGTATGGTCCTGTCCTCATGGATTTTGCAGTCTAGTTAGGGAGAGGGGCAAATAACAAGCCAGTACATAATCAGATCAATCCCAACTGCAGCAAGGACCTGAAGAAAATGTTCAGGTGCTGGGAAAGAGAATAATAGAGACCAGGTAAAGCCCTTGCGAGGAGCCAATGTTTAATCAGTCTCTAAGGGATCAGAAAGGAGAGAAGTGCCCAAGGAGAAGTGAAAGATGTGATGGGGTGCTGGGCAGAGGGATTGATGTGCGTGAAAGTTCCTGAGGTGGCAGAGAGCTTGGTTTAGTAAAACTGAAAGAAGGCTTGAGTGGTGAGGTTTATGGATGGTGATGCAAAAGGGCAATTGAGGTGGGCAGAGATGGGATCAAGTGGATATGGTGAGATGTGGGGCCTTCTTCGAGGTATAGTCAGAAGCCTTTGAAGGGTTATGAGTAGGAGAGTGATATGGCATGGTTTGCTTTTTAGGACTTTCATTATAGTAGCTTTTTGATGAATGATTTTGGGGTGTGTGTGAAAGAGGAAAACTGAGGAGGCTGTTTCATAGAACAGAAAAGAGATGGTGAGTTCTGGAATAGTACATGGTAGTGCTAGATTTTAAACTATTTTGGAAGTAAGATCATTAGCACTTGATGGATTGTATATGAAGGATGAAAAAGAAGACATCCATGATGCCTCTTTGATTTCTGGTTTGGGCACGTGGGTGGAGGGTAATATTGTTGTTTACTAAGATCAGAAAGACTGGTTTTGGGAGCAGAATTTAAGAGTTCAAGAGTTCAGTTTTGTATTTGTTGAGTTAGAAATGCCCGAGACACCCAAGTGGAGAACTGAGTGACTGTTGGATATAAAATCAGGAGCTCAGGAGAAATCCTGGGTTGGAGATAAACAGTTGGAAGTCACCATATCAGTGGGTTTACAGGCCATTTAAAGATTAAGTAGAAAAGGAGTCTGCAAAAGGAAAGGAAGTACCATGACACCAATGCAGAAGTTACCAGAGAGGGTAACCCAGCAATCCTAGCCACAGTTTCTTCAACTTTAAAGCGCTCTTAGATGCTCCTAATTTTGGCTTCAGGCAGTCACCTCATGCCTTGGGTACTGCTTACTTTCTTTACTTACATTTATATGCGGTATCCATTGGCACCTTAAAAAGGCAATTTTTACATTGTATTAAAATGCAAATGCTTTTACTTGTAAAATCACTTGCATTTTAATACAAAATGTCCTGCCCCTAACTTTTGGATTCTCTCTGAATCTTCCTTTTTGGGGTGAAGATTGGGATTTACTTTAGTAGAGATTAGAATGATGCCTACAGATAGGGTTCTTGCAGGGGTGGAATAGGTATTCTTGGGGAAAATGGGTCATTTTTTAGACATCCTCCCATTTCACAATTCTGGTTAAGGCCAATGAAGTCATTCGTTCATTTATTCACTCATCATGGTTTCAACAGGGTCTATACTGATTGTCACATATGTGTCAGGTGCTGTGCTAAATGCTGGGGTTTCTAAGACGAATATAATGAGGAAGTGGTGTAATACACAGGACTATACCAAGCAGAGGAAGGCCAGTGCTTCTGTGTTGGCAGAACCTTCATTTTTCTGAAAGTAGACCCTAATTGTCCATATCGTAGTGTTGTATTAATTTATTTGGGGTCTAAGCTCCAAAGATAATCAGTGATATTCTCTGCCATAGTCCTTTATTTCTGGAGACTGCCCATTGGGTACCCATTTGTCCCCTTTGCTTCACATGCTTCAGCTGTGTGGAAGGCTTCTCTTTTCCTTTAACAGTACTGCATTCTGAGTAGTTATTAAAGATCTACTCCATCAGACTGTTTTTGCCAGATTGCCTTTCCCACACCTCCCTTTTCTTGCAATCTGTGTTTGAATTGTGACTTTGGTAGATCTTTGCTACCCTATTCCTTCCCCTTTCAGTGATTGGTTAACAATTTGCTGTGTGTATTTTTTGTTGTTGTTGATGATGATCTTGATTGAAACAGCTGCCATTCACTTACATATTCAGTCATTCATTCAATGAATATTTATTGAGCACCTACTATATGCCAGGCACATTTGTAAGCACTGAGGATACAGCTCTGATTAAAAGTGGACAAGAATCTCTGACCTCTTGGAGCTTATGCTTTATTGTAGCCTGACATTCTGCCTACGTGCCACCTCATCTTTGCACCAGAGACAATGATCTGGTTATTCACGATCCTCAAGTAAGCTGCTTGATACCAACTGTATTAGTCAGCCAAAGGGGTGCTGATGCAAAATACCAGAAATTGGTTGGTTTTTATAAAGAGTATTTATTTGGGGTAGAAGTCCACAGTTACCAGGCCATAAAGCATAAGTTTCTTCCCTCACCAATTGCCACATGTTGGAGCGAGATGGCTGCCAACGTCTGCGAGGGTTCAGGCTTCTTGGGTTCCTTTCTTCCCTGGGCTCCATTTCTCTCTGGGCTTAGCTCCTCTGTTTCCTCCACAAGGTCAATTGTAGACTATGAGGCTCCCAAGGCTTTGCCTTGCTCCACAAGGCCAGCTGTAGACAATCAGGCGAATAGCACCTCTCTATCCCAGGGCCTTCTCTCCTTACTCACGACCAAGCTCCTCTGTCTGCTTGCCTCCCCAGGCTCCAGCATCAAAACTCCAACATCACAACTCCAACTCAAAAATTACTCCAACTCTGTCCTTTCAATGTCTTTTATCTTTGAGACCCCACCCACCAAGGGGTGGGGCTCAACACCCTACTGACATGGCCCAATGCCCTAATCATAACTTAATCATGCCCAGATTAGCAGACCAGTTTACAAGCATAATCCAGTATCTATTTTTGGAATTCATAACTACATCAAACTGCCAAACTGCTACACCAGCCATAGAGCCCAGTTTCACAATGGGCAGCCATTAGCTTGTGTCCTTGATACAGGAGAAATTGTGCTGCTAAATGTATTTTGTTTCATTTTATTATAACTTTAAAATTTTTTAAATATAATTTTTTGTCCTTGTTTTTATATTTATTGGTTTTGTTATAACTTTTTATCTTTGAAAAAAGTTATCAGTCTGGTTTTGAAATTTAGCAGGTGTTTATTAATACTGATAATTGCATGATTTGTCAGCTGTGTTTAATAATTTTTTAATTGTGTACATAGCTACCTTTTTATTTTTTTAAAGTCTTACTAGGGATACAGCTTTAGGTAGCACATGCTACAAATGGGCTTATCATGAGCCAAATTCTATCAGTAGTTTTTGATGTAATCTACAGGAGAATAAATGATTCTAAGGAAAATAAATATTTAGAAAAGGTCTTAACTGTGAATAATTTGTGGTTTCTTCCTGACCCACCCATAAGTTATGCTGCACACTTAAAAGTAATTGAAAGTAGATGCTACCTGTATTAGTCAGCCAAAGGGGTGCTAATGTGAAATACCAAAAATGGGCTGGTCTTTATAAAGGGTATTTATTTGGGGTAGAAGTCCACAGATACCAGGCCATAAGCATTAAGTTTCTTCTCTCACCAAAGTCCATTGCCACGTGTTGGAGCAAGACAGCTGCCAATGTTTGCCAGGGTTCAGGCTTCTTGGGTTCCTCTCTTCCTGGGACTGCGTTTCTCTCCGGGCTCAGCGCCTCTGTTTCCTCCACAAGATCAGCTGTAGACTATGAGGCTCTCTAGGCTTTGCGTCTCTCCACAAGGCCAGCTGTAAACTCTTAGCAAACGGCTTGTCTCTATCCCGGGGCCTTCTCTCCAACATCAAAACTCCAACATCAAAACTCCAACATCAAAACTGCTACTCAAAACTG
Source organism: Cabassous unicinctus (assembly GCA_029593785.1). NCBI lineage: Eukaryota > Metazoa > Chordata > Mammalia > Cingulata > Chlamyphoridae > Cabassous > Cabassous unicinctus. The sequence goes on from JAQZBX010035719.1 coordinate 22,473, forward strand.
TTCCCTCTGTCCTTTGCCTTTCCTTTTATATTTGATTCCCCCATCCACCAGGGGATGGGGCTCAATGCCCTACTGACATGGCCCAGTCAATGCCCTAATCATAACTTAATCATGTCCAGATTAACAGATCAGTTTACAAGCATGAGCCAATTATATTTTTGGAATTCATAATTACATCAAATTGCCAAAGGGCTATACTATCCTATTAAAATTGTCACTACTTTTTAAAGCATCTAGTAGAATAGCAGTTAATTCAGGAATCTAAATTTTGAACCTAATTAAAAAAATATTCAGGAGTAAAAGTTTATGTGCTCACATAGAAATATGACTGGTTATCTTTTATACCTTAGGCACTAAGGTGCCCTTTTATAATTTTTCCTCCAAATAAGCAGTCATCCTGTAAGTACATCGATCATTTTCAACTTTCTAACTAATAGAGCCTTTTTTTTTTTTTTTTCATTTTTAACATTATTAGACATTCTTAAGACAGGTCTCCTTAAATATCTTTACCTGTAAATTATTTTCATACAAGATGAGTGAATTCTTTGTGGTTATCAAGTAAATACAAATTTCAAATTTACTTTATATGATCATATGATTTTTATTATAAAAGTCTTTGCTTTCTTCCTACTGAAAACTTGCTGAACAAGAATGCAATAAGATGCCTTGGGGACATTCAGTATTAATTTGAATGGTCAGCAGACTTGAAATAAGTGCTTGTATTTAAGTGGTTTGTGATTGTGTATCCTTTGGTAAAGATAATATAACAATACTTTCTTAAATAAATTCCTATTATCCCCACCAGAAATAAAAGTATGAATAGGCCATTATTCTGGGCATTGAGGGCAGCAAGGCAGATCTTATTGGTTATTACCAAGTTCTGAAGCCTGGACATTCAGTAGTGATTGGAACAGTCAGACAGACATCTGAGGCCAGAGCAGGCAGAAAGTCAGAAGGCTGGAGTGCCAGAGGAGACTGGAAGGATTACAGATGTCATAGGGCAGAACCTGTTGTGGAGCCAGGCTGGGTTTGGGAAGAAGATGGCTTTCCAGGAAAAGGATGAGTGACCAGTGTCCCACAGTCAGAGGGTTGACAGCAATATCAGTAGCTATTGTGATCCAAACTAGAAATTAGACCTTGTTTTTTTGGGATGTAGCAGGCTACTGCAGAGCATAGAGGTTGATGGGCAGTGGTGAGGGTAAGTGGCAGATGTTGCAGATATATCAGGCATTAAGGCATTGGTCCTCTGGATCATAGAAGATAGAGGCAGAAGGTTTTCTGTACTCTGAATAGTGCTCTTGACCAAAAGTTCCAGGATTACTGTGGGTACTAGGCCTCACCAAAGCTTAACTCAAAGCTCTAAAGTCATGATGATTCTGAATTCCAAAATCTGGAGCTTTATCAAATAAAGCTTTACCATGCCATTCGTAGTCAAGCCAATTTCAAGATAAGGACCCAGATAAAGTCCCAAATCTTCACAGTAATAGCTAACATTGATTTAGTACTCACCATGTGCCAGACACTGTTCTAAATGATTTACATGCACAATATCATTCCATTTAATCCTCCCAACAGCCCAGTAAGGGAGATAAGTGTTAGTTTGCAGAGATTCTACTTGAGCTATAAGATGGTAGGAAGGAGAACTAAGTCTGAAGTGTTTAGGCATGAGCTATTAGGATTCTTTCTCCAAATGCCAGCAGTTCTGGGTACTAAAGTTCCTCTTTAGTCTTCCTCATTTTTTTTTTTTTCTCTTAACTTTATTTGTACATTTAATAATCAAAAATATAAACAATTAAAAACTAAAAAGTAAACACAGATGAATAAATATATACATTTCTCCATTAAATGTAATGGATACATATAAATTTTTTTTTTTGTGGATCAAACAATATGTTACACAATATATTTAGTTCATAGTAACGCATTCATACAGTATTTGTCCTTTTGTGTCTGGCTTGCTTCACTCAGCATAATGTCCTCCAGAT
>JAQZBX010035720.1:0-24459 GCA_029593785.1 Cabassous unicinctus
CAAGAGGTCTAGACAAACTGGTTTGTCCTCCCCTATTATGAACCACCCTTGCTCTTAAGAGGTGCCCACCTGTCTATTTCTGAGCAAATCAGTCCTCCCAAAGATGGGAGTCCATCTCCTTCCCACTCAATGTGTGGGTCTCCACCCACTGATACAACACATTATGACAGGATGAACACTCACACACTCCCTAGAAGTCTGGTCCAGATGCACCCTGTCCTGAATGCCCTCCCAACCAACACCCTAAACCAGTGACACTTCCTTGTCATATTTCCACTAGAGCATTCCCACCTCTGTACTTTCAACCTCATACCCATGAATCCCAAGTGTTTGCCTAGTCCCTCTCCCATCTCTCCCCCCAGTATCCTGGGTATTCTAATCCACTCTTCCCAATCTACCCACCTGTCAACCCTGTACCACCAAACCCAATAATATCACTACCTGCCTGTCATATCTTTTCAATATGCAACTACACTCTATCACTTTACCATAGATTACGTTCCTATGGGTGATGGCTCACAACTTTCTCTTCTCTTTCTTGTAAACGTATCTTTCAGACAATAGTTCTTGGAGACTGCTCAATTTCCTTAATTCATATCAGTGAGTTCATGTACTGTTCAACCTTCAATGCCTGGCTTGCTTCACTCAACATAAGGTCTTCAAGATTGATCCATGTTATCCCGTGAGTTAGCACTTTATTTCTTTTTATAGCTGAGTATTATTCCATTGTATTTATGTACCACATTTTGTTTATACATTCATCTGTTGATGGGCACCTGGGTTGATTCCAACATTTTGCAATAGTGAACAATGCCGCTATGACATTGGTGTGCATATATCTATTTGTGTCTTTGCTTTCAGTTCTTCTGGGTATATACCCAGCATTGGAATTGCTGGATTATATGGAAGATCTATTGTTAGATTTTTGAGGAACCACCCTTATATTTTTTTATGTAGCATTTTATGTAATCTAAGTATATTTTAAAAATAAATTTTAAAAAATTTTAAAAATACCATTACAATATTCTGAAAGTCTTAACCATTTTAGAACATTGCTCAGTATAAAATTTCATCAAAATAAAATGGGTGTGGTCCTTCCTCAGACAAAATTCCTTTTATGAACCTGTAAAACCTCAAAAACATCTGCTGCTCACATACAATTTTGAAGCAGGCGTAAGATGAACATTCCCTTTCCAGAAGGGAGAAAATGGTCTCAACAAGTCCAAACCCCAACAGGGCAAACTCCATTAAATGTCAAGGTCTCAGAGGCAACTGTGTCTTGATTTCTTTCCTCAAGGCCTGATGGAGTAGCTGTACCACTCCTTCCAAGTTTTGTGTCCAGTTCCAGTACACACAAAACACCAAAAGGAAAAAAAATCAGACAAAATAACTTCCCACAAGTCCTTCCTGGGTAATTATATTTCCAATCTTAACATCATTAACTGGATCAACGTTCAGCCCATGTAATCCCTAGCAATGCATTGTTCAGTTAAATTCTCACATAGACTGCTGTCCTCTGGGGTCTTACTTCCTGAAAACTCAGAGAGGTTCCTGATAGATTCACTTCTGAAACTAGTCTCCCATTACACAATCTGGATAAGCTATGAATTTTCCAAATCATCAATTATTGAATTCAGACTCATTTGAGACCCATGACCCCTGTTTTCCTCAAATTTTCTACCTTCTGAAACAGGAACATTATCCTATACCTGACCTACCATTGTATATTGGAAGAAGACAACTTATTTTCTAGGCTTCACAATTTGTGTAAGTGTCATAAAATTGTCATAAAATAACCAGAGAAATGATTGCAAATTGAAAGCTGATTTAGTATTATTATACTTTGGATGTCGAATACAATTTTTTTGCTTTCTTAATTGCAAGATGCTGATACAACTAATATGCCATAACCAGGTCTAGGACACAATATGCCATAACCAGGTCCAAGCAACATATGTGCAGGTGGAGGATACCAGAGTCTTTAAAGTCTATCATGCTATGGGGCCACATAAGGTAAGCAAGTTCCTTTAATGAGTGTAAGTAGAGGATTCAAAGCCCAGGGTCATAGGCTGCAATTTTCTGAGGGCTGCAAGCTTTGGAGAAAAGCAAGGGCATTGGAGTAGAGTCATATTGACTAAGTTAAATCTTCCTCTAACTACTGCTCACCAAAGTGGTAAATGCAGTAGATTTTTATGACAGGTCTGGTCATAATTATGATTATTGAGGTAGTGTCATTCAGCAGGAATCTGACCAGTTTATATATATTGTCACAAATATCTACTTATAATTTTTACATAAACGTGTTTTTCTCAACTTCTTACATTCTAATTGTGGAAAATATGTTTACAATATTTTGAGGAAAGAAGATCATTAATATCACTTCAATACACAATACACAGGGCTATCAAACAGAAGAATTTTGCCCCAGGATGGATCATCCCATAATGGATTTGATGAGACTTTGCACTTAATATTGTTCTACAATGTCTTAAGTCTTTTGGGATATTGTTGTGGAATTAATGTGCTTTGGATATGAGGAGAACATGTCTTTTTGGAGTACAGAGGCTGTACTGTTGGAGATTGAATAATGTCCTCCACAAAAGGCATATTCCGGTTCTAAACCCTAGTCCTATGGGTGTGTAAAGAGGACCTTTGAAGATGTTATAATTAAAGTGAACCTAAACTGAATCACAATCTAACACCAGTCCTGTGAATTAGAAACTCAAGACAATCACTTAGGGATATGAATTTTACCAAAAGCACTAACTCTGAGAAAATGTTAAATATTGACAATCATATGGAAAGTAGATAAGTCTAAGTGACAATTTCATGTTATGTATATAGATACCTATGGAGTTCCTTGTTTTCCCCAGTTTTACAGATGTTAAAAAAGTTTTAATAAATATCAAGACTTTTATTTTTTTAAAGGGTGGAATTTAATCTTTATTTACAGGACACACTGCAAGATATGAAATTCCACATGGAAATAAGAAAGACAATGAGGAGAGGCTTCATACATTATGTACAGTTTGGAACTCTTCCAGTATGTTCCAGTATAGTTTCACCATAAAAAGTACTGCATAGCAAATCACATTTAAAAAGAATTCCTAGTAGAGAAACAGCAAGACAAACTTTTACCAAACATAGAACATATACAAATTTATATCTCAGCTGTGCAATCTAAAAGTTAAAAGTCCCAGGAGTACCATCCTGCACTTGGAAGGTATAGCCTTCAGAGGTAATTTCTGGCACAGCATTCTGATCATCTTATTCCTTTACAGAAAAATACTTCTCAATCACGCTTAATGAAATCTTGTACACAGACTCATTTTCATGGTTTTCTAGATCTTCAATTTTGTTCAAGCCTCCATATTCTTCAATCATTATACTAAGTTTCTCAGTTTCACCTAGTTTCTCAGCAACCTGAAAGACATTTCAAATGGCATCCAGAATAACCAGAATAATTTTGGTATCTTTCACAGTTAAAAGGTTCATCAATTGTTCTATTATGCCACAATGGACAAGGTATACAATCTGCTCAGTTGTTCTACCACTTGTAGACTTGGCTTCCTTTTGTGTCTTAAAGTCTGCTTTAAAAAGAATGCTAATGAAGGAAGGGACCAATCCATGATTCACTGCTTGTTGTGTCTGGTCCTGAGAGCCAGCTATGATGTTCGACATTGTCCATGCAGCATACTTCTGAATATTATTTGTGGAGTTAGTTAGCAGGCTGGGAAAGATAGCATGTGCTTCTGCATCTATTACAATGGAGTCTGTTCATCTGTCCCAGTAACAATATTCCGTATGGCTCTTGGTGCAAGAGTCACAATTGGCAATTCAGTACTCCCTAAGAGCTACATAAGATGGGGCAAAAATCCTGTTTTCACAACCAATTCATCCCATTCATTTGAGCCATTAGTGAGATAGGAAATGGCCCAGCAAGTATCTGCTAATACTTCTTGATCATCAAGATGCAGAAGATGAACTAAAGTAGGAAGTATTTGGTCAACAGCATCTAACGGAGGTGCAAGATTCTTGTTTCGACAACGGCTTGAAAGTGTCCAGGTTACATTACGTAAGTAACCACATGCTAAAGACGACAAATCATGAACTGTAAGTAGAGCCAACAGAGAATGACTGCACCATACTTGATAACCAAGTCTCAGAAAGATGAGCCCTCACCTGCAATGTGTCTTAGAACTCAAAGTGCTTGCTCACTGGTGTGAGCATGGGGAGATGCCAAAAGTGAAATGATTACTGGGATAGCAACTTTGTCTATTTCATCCCTGGTCTATTCTTATGTCCCAGAAGCAATGTTACTGAGAACCCAAGGAGATTCCAACTAAATGGGAGTACTATCTGTTCTGTCCAAGAAAGACACAAGTTTTTGATGGAGTTTCATTCAAAGGCCATGACTACTAACAGTAAGCAGATCACTTTGGAATGTAAAAGACACCCCAGAATGTAGGAGATAAGAGCCTAGTCTCAAGATAATGAGATAGGATCTTATAGTAGCTGGATGGGGAAACATCCTGAGCTTCCATTGAGTACTTTGTATGATAAATAAGATTTACAATGTCTGTGAATTGCAGGACTGAAAAGAGGAACTGAGCCATTAACCTTTAAGATTTGTTGATTTCAGTAAGATGTAACTATCAAGTATCTATTACCCTTGCACATGCTCACATGTATTTTCTTTGTTCTAAAGCTGAAATAAAAGCCACACTTTGTGAGGTGGCTGGGCTCTTCTCTCCATATCGGATGGAGAGACCCCTGATTCCAGTTTCTTCTTCTCTTTGTCTCTTTCTTTCTCATCTGTGGCACCGTTTTCACTGAGCCAGTTCCTGAATGCCAACAAGTTTTGGAATCAAACCAGTCTGGATTATATTGTTTATGGGAGGCTGTTTCTCCCTAGAAAGCAGCTTCTTAGCAGCTTGAGTAGCTTGGAGTTGGCTTTCCAAATTGTTGCTATTTATGCCTTTGACAATGTCATCAACAGACCAATCTACCATACCCTGATTATTATGGTTGGTTTTTTTGCAGTGAAGAAGCTGGATCATCAGGGATAAAGGTGACATTTCCTCATTTCAGCATCTGGTCATCCTTCTTAGATTTTCTCACCTCCATATTAACTTCAATACACAGCAGCCTCATTTAGCTACTGCCTTTCCCCTTCTTCTTGCATCTGTTAAGGCTGGCAGCTGGTGAATTAGCATTCTCTTTGGTGGACTGGGTTGTGAGACAAAGGGAGAAAGCTACAGAGTGGGGTCAGACTTCCACAAGAGGCAGTGCCAGGCTCACAGGCTGTGGGTCTACTGCCCTGGAACCGTCCACCACAGCTCGGCCGATGACTGTGTTAGTCCTTTATTTTTTTATATTCTACATGTGACATTATAGGTATTTTTTTCTTTATAATTTCCCAATTTTCTTTCAATTTTCTGCAAGTAAAATGTATTTTAAGGAGAAAAGACAAATACTATGCATTGAATTTCAAGAGCCAATACATGATGTGGCCATATATGAGGCACATTCACAAATACCCAAAGGTGCATGCATCTTCCTTCAAAATGACCTGACATACATACATAGATAAAAACAAAATTGTGATATTCATTTAAGTCATACAAAAGGGTTGAGAGACATATAAATACTACTTTATTCTCTTTACTCCATAACTGTCCCTTTTCCTGCTTTGTTTGTCTGGAAACTTCTTCATTTCCTGAATACTGAATGTTGGCTCAGCTATATCCTCCCTATTTCAGAAATTGTGGTGAATTCCATTACTGCATTTGCCAAATTTTCTCGCATTCTGCTGTGTGTCTCTTAACACTATGGGTCCTTGAAGGCTATTATCAGCTCTTATTATTATATTGCCAGTTCTGGCCAAAAAGTAAACACACATAAAGCCTTTGTTGAGAGAGGAAGAAGGAAAAAGAGGCAAAAGAGAAGGAAAGTGGGAGATAGAGACAAAGATAGAAATACATTGGAAAGCAAAGAAAGAGAACTGGACACAAAATCCAAAGAAATAGATAGGAATTTCAGATCTATCTCTTTTTAAGTGTTTAATTCATTTTCTCTCTCAGTGTGTAAACTCCTTCATTGGTTAAAAAAAGATAAATATACCTATGTATAGGATTGTTGTAAAGATTAAAATTTTTGTAAATATCTATTATTTTTAAATCCTATATGCTGTCACTGTTCTCAACAATTTAAAAAAACTTGAAAAAAATTTGCCTGTGAATATCTATCACATTACAATGATTCTAAACTCTTATGCTAAGTGAGGAAAATAGGAGAATGAGGGAAACAAGAATAAAGGTCAAAAAGAAAAGTCTTAAGATTAAAAACAAAAAGCACAGTCTACTAAAGAAATCCTTAACTTAAATATTTAATTACTGTTTTGTTTCCCTGTTTCTTTTCTGCAGATTTTTTTTGATTTATTGATTCATACATTTTATAAATTCATATTCCACAATATAGAAAATATATTCCTTCCAAATTTGACTCTTAAAGGTGAAGGTGGAGTATTCTAGAAAACTGTAAATCCAAATCTGTATTCAAATAAATGGTTTGCAGAATGTTGTGTCTTCCTGGACTTATGATGAGTCATTTTTCTATTTATTGTGCTGGCCCATGCAAGTTAATATATAGCATTTACTGATGAGAAAAGGTGAAACAAAGGTAGAAAGAGAGAAAGAAAAAGAAGAGAGATTCATCCAAGAAAGACTTATTTTTAGAATTACATATATTGTAAAATTACCAAAAATTGCTGGACCTGAAATCCAAAATTTCACTAAGCACTCTTGCTGATTGTGGGCCTTATCATTAACAACATAGAAAAGTACTGAAAAATAAATACCATAGGTTGTTCTGACATACAAACTGGTCAGGAAAGCCAGATCACTTTTTTCACAACCCGGAATATAGGATTATAAACTACTGCCTTGCTAAATCATGGCTCTCAGTAGACCCATCAATTCTTAAAATAAAATTCATCTCAGTTTTCTTCAATCGAGTGTGAGTTCAACCAGAGTAATAGTTAAACTGACTTAGTGACCTTAAATTACAGGGATTCTGAAAAAGAAAAACTCAAAATAAAATAAAAAGAATAAAATTGTTCAGTTTTTCAAAATTTATTTACAGTAGGTTTTTTATAATATTTATAATATTAGAGATTTTCTTTCACTCCCTATATTGCTAAAAGTTTTTATGAAAAATGGGTGTGAATTTTGTCAATGCTTTACTACATCTTTTGAAATGATATTTTTTTTCCTTAATTTTCTTTACTGGTCAATTATATTGACTGATTATCTGGAAAAAACAGCTCATAAATTTCTTTAATAAACCCAATATGGGCATGATATTGTTTGCTTACTAAATAGATTTGTGATATAAGCAAAAGTGGAAGAGCAAGGAACTCCAAAACCTCATTGCTCCATAAAAGCACTGACAAAAATATCAATAAATAGAATAAAGTTTTTTGGAACTTTGGAATACTATCTTCTTAAGGAAGAAAGAACTTGATAAATTTAGTTATAGCATTATATCATTTTGACTCACCAACTGCGATCAGAGAAGCAGCCCACATTCCTAGTGTACCAGGAACAAACACACCTTCATTTGAAAGAACTGTGGGTATGCATTTTCACTTGACTGATGGCACTGTGAGGAATTGACTCCAGGGGTTGCTTTTGTTACTCATGCCTTGGAAAGTTTTAAAGCCTGGAGAGCTTCTTGAGCATTGTTTGTTAAAGAACCATGTACAGAGAACTAAAAGAACTAGAAAAAATGATGTCTTGCCAAAACAAAGATTACCAATAAAAAGAAAGAGATTATAGAAAGGAAATAAATGCAACTTCTGCAGTCAATAGTACACATCAATATGAAAAATCAATAGAGGGCTCAAAAGAAAGCTTCAGTAAGCAGAAGAAAGAAGCAATGAACTTAAAAAATGTTCAACTGAGGTAGTCATCCAGTCTGAGAAAAAAAAAGAAAAAAGGATGAATTATAATTAATAAAACATCAAAGACCGTGGGATGCCTTCAAGTGATCCAACATATGCAAAATGGGAGCCCAACACAGAGAGGAGATAGAAATGAACAGGAAGAATATTTGAAGAAATAATGGACAATAACCTTCCCTAATGTAATGCAAAACAAAAATCTACACCTCCAAGAAGTTCAGTGAACTCCAAATAGGATAAAATACAAACAGTCCACACTAATTTACATTATAATCAAAATTTCAAAACACAAAAACAGCAAAAGAATCTTAAAAACAGCAAGAAAGCATGTACTTGTCACATAAAAGAGATCCTCAATAAGTTTAACAGTCAATTTCTCTTCAGAAACTTTGGAGGACAGAAGGCAATGGGAAGACATATTTAAAGTGCTAAAAGAATAAAATAGTCAACCTAGAATTGGATCTAGAGAAACTATACTTTAAACATGAGGAAGAAATTGAGACATTCTCAGAACAACAAAAGCATTGAATGTTAATTGTTATTAGCCCTGCTCTACAAGAAATGCTAAAGAGATTTATTTGGGCTGAAATAAAAGGGCATGAGGCCATATCTAGAAGCTGTACATAGAAATAAAGTTGACAGCCTATACACTGGGGGAAAACATTTGGAAACCATACAACCAGTAATGGTTTAATATCCAGAACATATAAAGAAATCCTTTAACTCAACAAGAAAATGACAAACCAGTTTAAAAAATGGGCAAAATATTTGAATAGACATTTTTCCAAAGAAGATATATAAATGGCCAAAAAGCATGCTCACCATCATCAGCCATTAGGAAAGTGCAAATCCAAACCACAATGAGATACCATATACCACTCACTAGAATGACCACTAATTAAAAAATGGAAAATAACAAGTTTTGGAGAGAATGTGGAAAAATAGGAGTATATATTCTTTGCTGGTGGGAACAGAAATAGTGGAAAACATTTTGGCAGTTCCTCAGAAAGCAAGGTATAAAATTACTATATGTTCTGGCAATCCCACTTCTTCCCAATTCGAAAGGTGAAAGCAGGGGCTTGAACAGTATTTTGGCACTGATTTTCATAGCAGCATTAATCAAAATTGCCAAAAGATGGAGGCAACCCCAGGTGTCTTTCAGCCTCTGAGTGGATAAACAAAATGTGCTCAATGGAATATAATTCAGCTGTGAAAAGCAAGGAAGTCCTGATTTATGCAACAACATGGATGAACCTTGATGACATCATGTGGAATGAAGTAAACCAGACACAAAAAGAAAAATATTGCCTGATCTCATTGATATGAAATAATTAGAATAAGCAAATTCGGAGTCAAAATCTACAATATAGTTTACCAGAAGATGGAAGGGGTGGGGAATAAAGAATTAAGGCTTAAAATATACAGTTTGTGCTTGGAACAATGGGAAAGCTTTGGTAATGGATGCTATTTTGGTAATGGCTGTGATGGTAGCACAATTTTGTGAAAATAGTTAACAGTATGAATTATATATTTGAATATGGTTAAAAGGAAAATGTAAAACATCCTTTAATCCCTGGGATGAAAGGACATTTTAAAGTTGAAAATCTATCACAAAGGAACCGAAAGAGTCTACAACTGCAAGAAAGAGAGGTCCATCCATCAGTGGTATGGGACTGAAGGCCCCTCTCAATTAAAGGTGGAGTGGGTAACACCATCCTAGAATCCTCAGGATTGGAGAATGACCTTTGGACTAGAGTGGACTTACTGGTATTCTACTATAGACTTACTGTGATTCTAGCAATGGAAGATCTTATATCATTGATGTGGAGGCAGTGGCCACTGGAGGTTATGAGGTCAGGGAAAGGGAAAACCTGTGTAATACAGAGGCATTTTCAAGACTTGGGAATTGTCCTGAATGACATTGTAATGACAGATACAGACTATTATATTTCTTGCCATAACTTACAGAATTGTGTGGGAGAGAGTGCAAACTACAATGTAAACTATAATTCATACTTAATGGCAATGCTCCAAAATGTGTTCATCAATTGCAACAAATGTACCACACTAATGAAGGATGTTGTTAATGTGCTTAAATATGGGCAGTGAAAGGAGTGGGGCATGAGGGAATCCCTTATATTTTTTATGTAAAATTTATGTAATCTAAATATATATTTTTTTAAAGTAAAAAAGTTAAATAAAAATGAAAACAAAGGATTAGCCTACTTAAAGAAATCTTCCTCTATTAAATTAGACATATACTCCTATCATTTATGGGGCAGGTTGAACAAATTTGGGTTTAAAAAAAATGAGACCTGCCTTTCACTTCAAGGCCTTGGACAGTTTGGAACAAGGTTGTTTTCATCTGCAAACATGTAGATTTATAAACTGTTTTTAGAAGTTAAAAAAATAAAAAAGCAAAGGAAAATCAATCAGTGTATCAGTGTAATACACCATGTTAATAGAAAGAAAGAAAAGAAACCATATGATCATATCAATTTATTTATAAAAGCATTTGTTAAAATCTAACCCCCTCTCATGATAAAAAAAAAAAACAACAACTCAACAAACAGAGAAAAGGGGAACTACTTCACTTTGATAAAAGGAAATTATGTAAAGTGAACAGCTAATATCATACTTAATAGTGAAAGATTGAATACTTTGCTAATAAAGTCAGGAACAAAATGCAACATCTGTTCTCACCCCTAATACTCATTATTTTATTGAAAGTCCTAAGCAGGCCATTAGTCAAGAAGAAGAAAAAAGGCATCTGAATTGGAAAGCAAGAACTAAAGTTATCTCTATGCACAGATGAAGCAATTTCATATATAGAAAGTACTAAGGCATACCCACATACACAAAACAGTGAGAGGTAATAAGTAAGTTAAAAACTATTACAGGCTATAATATCAACATGCTAATATCAGCTGTGTTTCTTTATACTAGCAATGAACAACCTAAAAGTGAAATTAAGAAAACAATTCTATTTACAATATGATACAAAAGAATAAAATGGTTAGCTATAAAAATTTAATGAAGGAGATGCAAGGCTTGTAAACAGAAAGCTGAAAAGCATTGCTGGCAAAAACTAAATACAAAATTGAATAACCAACTTGCATTCATGGATTGAAGAAAATGTAATTAAGTTGGCAATATTCCCCACACTGATTTCTACATCCAGTGCAAGCCGTATCAAAATCCAAACTGCCACATCTGAAGAAATGGAAAAGCTAATCCTAAAATTCATAGGTAATTGCAAGTAATCTTGAATGCCAGAATAATCTGGCAAAAAAGAACAAATTTGGAGAACTCAATCCTCCTGAACTCAAAATTTACTACAGAGCTACAATAATGAAAAACTGTGATACTGGCATAAATATAGAGAAAAATTGATGAAATAAAATTGAAATTTCAGAAATAAACACATGTATATATGGTGAAGTGATTTTACATGGGTTCCAAGAGGAATTAAATAGTCTCCTCAAGAAATGGTACAGGGACAACTTGATACCCACTAACCAATGAAATATCTAGAACCCTATATACCAGCATATACAAAAATTAACTCAAAATGGATCAATGACATAACTATAGGAGCTAAAACCATAAACCTCCTTGAAGAAAGCACAGGATAAATCCTTAAGGACATGTCATTTGACAATGGATTCTAAGATATGCCAAAAGCACAAATAACAAGAGAAGGAGATAATATAAAAATATACTAATTCTACACAAACTCTTTAATAAAAAAAGGGAGTAAGAGAGACATTATGTAATTCATTGTATGAAGCCAGCATTGGCCAAATCATATAGTCAAATCTCAATAATGCAATTCAGAATGTATGTTGTTTTCATGGTGGATCAATGTTTTTTATTTATATGCATTCTGAATTACTTTTCAAACTACAATTTTGGCTTTTGTTGAAAACCCATATAAATGAAGTTTCTATACCATAAATACTGAGCTGTCAAAAACCACTTTTACTAGACTATAATGAAACATGACAAGTTTTTTCTTCAGTACACCACCTACCTCAATTGAAGTAAAGAGCTACTACACCTTCTATTTTGTCTAAAGAAAAAAAGTCATACCTAGAAATAAAAAGTAACAGTTACTACTCTAACTTGCAACAAGATAGTACATTTTTCAAAGTATTTCAGATGCATTATGTCATTTGAGCTCATCATGAATTTCTGAGATATTTTACCATGTTTTTTTTAAAGCACAACTAATTCTGTACCTACAAAATACATAAACAATAGACTCAGACAGTTTATATACATAAGGAGACTCACTTGCATAAGGAAATCACAGTCAAGTACTAAAATGCACCAAGTTAAAATTACATGGCATCAGTGGTCTTCACTGATAATAAATGATTTGAAACCTGTCAGTAACATCTACTATTTCAAGAGCAAATTTGTCAAAAATGTGCTGATGGATACCAACTAAAAGAACAAATGTTAAATGCCACAGCATCCTTTCAGAAGACAATTGACAAAAGTACAAAAAACAGACCAACTACAGATGTGCATCTTATACTAAACCTGGGAGTAGTCCAGTGTATTTTATAACTTAATCTTAAAACTTGTAATTAATATTTAACAACTAGAGAATTTTATCAATGTAACTTGAGACACAGAAAAACAAATAAGAAAGAAAAGGAGTGACTCTAAATGTCATATAAATTCCATGGCATGGAGACAAATTTCTATATAAATTAGTAGTATTGGAATATATTTAACTAAAGGGCATTTAGTTACAGATAAACGGCAAAAAGAAGACAGACAGCTATAAGAGAAAATGATGAGACATATCATGTGGAACTGGCAATACAAGATGATAGTAAAATGACAGTAGAACCAACAAGCAAATTATATATTGGTTGTGATTCAGCCTTTACAACAACATAATTCTTACATTTTCGAAACCCAAGGACAATGGCTTGCTGGTTATGAAATAACCTTAGTCTCAGGCTAAGTCATATTTGACCAATAAGTTTTACCTAAGTTTCAACCATATATGGAAACATAACAGATGATAAAATCAACGTTGACACTTTATTACTAAGGCACCCGCAACACTGTTTTCTAATGTGCTTTATACTTGTGAATATTACCTTTTCTGATGTAACATATTGGAAAAAAAAATACTGTGGTAGTTTCTATACTTTGGTCAAATTTTGAATTGGAAAAACAAAATATAATTGTGAGTTCTAAATATTTGCCTGATTATTTGACAAACAAGATTGAAAATAAAATTCCAAAGACCTTTGGGGAAAAAAAATCACAATAAAGAAAAAGAAATGACAGACACATATCTCCGAGGAACATATACACAAAGATATTTTTAAAATATTAGGAAATAAAATGTAGTTTAAAAAAACTAATAATGCACCATGTCCATCTGTAGTTTATTCCGAGAATAAAATGATGATTTCTCATTCCAAAAGCACTCAATGCAATTCACTATATTAACAGAATGCAGGAGAAGAAACACCGATCATTCAAGAGAGGCATAGAAATATTTTATAAACTTAAACCAGAATTTATAGTTTAAAAAATAAGTTAGCAAATAAGAAATAGAAAAGAACTTGCTCAACATGACTGTTGCAAATTAGTTAAGTTGGATTTTAAATTTGGGTCTGTGTGAAGGTCAGGTGTGGCACAATGGGAAATTGATGTATAAGAAAAGATAGTGTGTTACTCACAGGTCCCAGAGAGGGAGGGAGGTGCTATGAGGGGTCAATAGGAGTGCACACACTTGGGGTGTCTCAACCAGTAGGTGGAGAGCACACAAGTACGGCATGAGGGATCCGTTGGCTTGTGCTCTTTGAGGAGGCCTTGAACAGCAACTTGACAAATGAAGATCTGCAAATGGCTAATAAAATCATGAAAAACAGCACCTGGAAAGTATAAATCAAACCTACAATAATTTACCACTATATATCCCCTAGAATGACCAAAAGTAAACAATTAAAAAGACTAAGTGACAAAGATATCGACCTACTAGTACTCTATTCTTATGCTTTAGATATCTCTCTACATTTTTATTGCTGCCTAATATTTTATAACCAGCCCATAGACATGAGAGCTAATTTTCAGCTGTAGCCTTCTGGGGTTTCTGTCTACTTAAAAAGCCTTCTTGAATAATGTGAAAAACAACATTAGGAAACAAGTACCTTAAAATATCTGCTATTATGTTTATGTCCTTATTGCTCTACTTCTCAAGTAATCAATAGCAGGTTTCCAGAAAAGTTTTAGGTCTGGTAAAACACAGAATCTCCTTCTATGACATGAGTCAAGAGAGATACTCTATCAAAGACTCACATACTGGAATATCATCCTGCTATTCACAGGACATTCAGCCTTCTCAACAAAAGAATCACACAGAGAATGAGAACTTTCACTTGGTTAAGTTTCCAAGTGCAGAGAATATAATTCCCACTAATGAATGGGTATTTCTCAAATATGGCTCTCCAAAATACCTATTTCTAAGACAAAGTTTTTTCATCAAAGGAGATAATTTATTCCTGGGAGAACAAGCAGCTGCTACAAGATAATTTGTTCCTGAACCTTTATGGGAACATTTAAATATCTATTCAATGCAAGGAGAAAATGATTTGCTGCTGTTCACATCTTCAGAGCAAGATTCATCATGAGCAAAACAACACAGATAAATGTGTTTTCTACCACAATTTCCACCTCTTGCCCTACAGGAACAGAGCTATCCATATACAGAAGATCACTTCTCCATATTATTTCAAGTGAGTCAATTTTAAATTCAAATCCAAGATTTATTGGGAAAAAGTTTTTCAGGTTTTAGACCAAAAGGAAATATGTAGATTCTTAGGAACACTTTCTTAAAAAGAGTTGATTTGAATTAACTAAATAGTCTCTTCCAAGTGTGTGACATATTACATATTAAAAGTTATTATTCCTAGAGGAGGTGAGTTTGAAGATGGGATTTTTTGTGAATACCCCCAAACATCATTATGATCACCTATAAAGACTACTGATGTACTTTGTTCAATAGTGCTGACTCTTAGTAATTTTTGTTCTTTACCTATTTACAAATCATTTCTCAACATTTTCAAAATATAGTAATAAAATATTTCATCCCCACCCCAATTACTTAAATGATAATAAATATCATCAAGCTCATTCAACAGATGAAAGCATTGAGGTTCATAGAAGGTAAGTATTTCAATCTTTGTAACTGAGATCTATGACATCTGCTATCATACTTTTTATCATAAGATATTGTCCTTTAATAATGATAATTAATCATTAGGATGAAAACAATATTTAAATACATTTAGCACAGAAAAGACAGAAACATGAGTAAAAATAACATAATCAGCTGATTAGTTTTGTATAGATGTGAACATGGAGAATGCTTAATGGGGTAAGTTACCTAGGTAAGTTAGATAATCTGTGTCTCTTTGGCTTGTTTAACAATAAATTTAAGGATGATTTTCTTGAGATTTTTACATGGTTACATGTTTCTCTGTATTATTGCTTAAATGTCAATTCTTTCTAACTCCTAGGTGCATACTCTTGCATAAATTGAATATATGAAAGCCCTATGTGCATCTCCAGCACTGTCTGGATGAGTTCACACATGCTCTTTTAAACAATTCTCATAACAAACTGAGTGACAACTACTATTATCTTATTATACAGGAGTAAGATAGCAAGGCAGGTAGCTAAGGTAAAAGGAGTTGCAAAAGGAAGATCAGGATTATTTAGTCAATATAATTTTAGAACCAAACACTTAATGATTGTGACATTTTATAGAAGACTAAGCCCACAGAGAGGGCTACAGATAGAAAAGTAGAGAGCAGGGCCTGAATGAGAAGCCAAGATGAAGGGGCCCTACAATGAAAGAGTATCACATTTTTTAATATTTGAGAGATCCAAGATGTCATTAAACAATAAATATATTCAAATTGTCATTAAACATGTACACACACATACATATATATATACATATAGAAAACTACTTACAAAATAGTATTAAAATAATAATTACAGCAATATTTTAATAATAATATCAAAGAAGATTATTTGCCAGCATTGTAGTTATAACAATATAGTGCATGGTTTAAGAAATAGGCTGAAAAAATAGTGTTAAAAAGAACAATTTAAAACCTAGTCTTTGTTCTGCCTTTCATTGGTTGCTTGATTTTGGAAAGGATACTTCACGTTTCTGTGATTACAATTCCTGATGTAAAATATGTATAAAAATAATAAAGGTAACCATCTCAAAGGTTTGTAGAGAGCATTATATAAGCAAAGTCAGCAAAACACTTAGAACACAAAGTGAACAGTAATTTTCATTCTTATTATCATTGTTATTATAACCATTGCCATTAATACCAGGTACTCTTTCCTCGTGTGCTACATGGATGAGCAATAGCAACCACACTGGTACTTAGAAGGATTAAATGAAATCACATGTTCAAAGCTCTTACTTCCATGCTATATACAGAGTAAGGAATTATTACATATATATGATATATATATATAATTAATGATAAATTTAATTATATTCAGACAAATAATACTATAAATACTTTACAGAGGTTTTTTTTTTTTCATCCGTTCTTTCATTACCATCTGTTATTTGTTGTGTCAAATACTATAGTATCCTAACTAGTTTCTTTGTATATGACTTACACTCTTTTTTGAAGCTCATCCCAGTCTTCCTCCAAGACACATAAAAGACTTTATAATAGCAAAGTCCCAATAATCCCCCATTCCCAGATTTCTCTATATCTTTTCACACATATTCTCAATATTTTCAATGGTTCTTAACTTCCTACAGATAAATAAAGGGTAAATTCCTCAATTTTGCATCCATGACCTTTACATCCATCTTTTACCTACCTTTCCAGTGTCATCTGTAAATATGTATACTAGCCACCACTTCTAAATTAAGTCATTAGTCATCAGTGAAAATAGATGATCCCCTGCCCTGTGTGTTTACAAGATTTCTTAATAATTATTCTCTTACCGGAATTTCACCTGAGAGGCAGTATCAGTAAATAATAAGATGTCATAATTTTTATTTACAACATAAGGAAACTTCATAAGAACTGCCAAATTGATAGAATACTATGTTAATTATATTAAGAAATTTAATAAATTCAAGGTTGCATTAAAAAATAGTTATTTTTTCACGTAATGTAATTAAAAGCCAAATGAAATTCATGGAGAATAAAAACAATGTGACAGAATTCATTCTCCTGGTGCTTACCATCATTGCCAATTTATTGTTGGGTTCCCCCATGTACTATTTCCTGGCTTATCTTTCCTTTATAGATGTCTGCTACTCCTCTGTCAATACCCCAAAACTGATCATGGGTTAATTCCATGAAAAGAAGAACACACAATTCAATGGCTGTATTACTCAAGTCTTTGGGGAACATTTCATTGCAGGTGTTGAAGTCATCCTGCTCACTGTGATGGCCTATGACTGCTCTGTGGCCATTCGTAAACCCTTGCACTATACAACCATGATGAACTGGCAGGTGTGTGGTCTGTTCATGGAACCATACAGATCCTCTTCATGATCTGATTACCCTTCTGTGGCCCTAACATCATAGATGACTTCATGTGTGATCTAAACCTTTTGCTCACTGTTGCCTGCACTGACACCCACATTCTATGGCTTTTTGTAGCTGTTAACAATGGGTTCATCTGCTTGTTAAATTCCCTCCTCTTGCTGGTCTCCTATGTGGTCATCCTGCACTCCCTAAGAAACCACAGGTTAGAGAGGAGTAGCAAAGCCTTGTCCACCTGTGTCTCCCACATCACAGTGGCTGTCTTATTCTTTGTGCCATCCATATTTGTGTACCTGAGACCTGCAGCTACGTTATCTATTGATAAAGCAGTCACAGTATTCTACACTGTCATAACCCCCTGGTTAAATCCCTTAATTTATATCTTGAGAAATGACTAGATGAAAAGTGCTATAAGGAAACTGTGCAGTAGGAAAGTTATTTTAGCAAACAAATAAATGTCTTTGGAACCCAACAATATTTCAACTGAGGAAAGGACGAAAACAATATTTGGGATGATCTCCACAAGAAATATTTATAAGAGAAAGAAAAATCTAATCACTAAAACTCATACTTTCTGCATTGATGGAAGGAAAATTAAATACAAGAAATGGGGAAAATCCCAACTAACACTATTTATGCATTTTTGGGAAATTCTCCCAAATGTGGCTAACCTTTTTGGCTTCATCCATGTGGATGGATTCATAGATTTTTCCTGTAATAAAAAATAAAATAATTTTAACAATATACTTATATTTAGAAAAAAATCTTTACAATAATCCAAAGAGGTAGACAATGCCATTATCACCATTTTTACATGAGGAACCTGACAGAAAGCGTCTATAACAAAACGGAAGCATTTTCTAACTGATTTCACAGCCATGTTCTTAACTGCTCTGAGAAAATGCCAGGCAATGATGATACAAATGTCAAACAATTATAATAGCAACAATTTATTAATCTAGATACTGTGCTAGGCAAAATGAACATTATTTCATTCTCTGTAGAGATATAGCTAATATTTTTCAATAATAACTGCTTATTTTCTATATCAGAATTCAGTATCGTACATTGCCTGCAATATCAAGGTAACTAACTGCAATTTTGGGCTATACAAACAATAGATTTTTAATCTCTGATTTTTAGATAATCAAGATTATGTCATTTGGGCTTCAGAAACATCTTTTATTGCCCATGTAAATAATTTAAAATTTATAACCCAGAAGATAGACTCAAATAAAATACTATTTGGATGTCAGGAAAAATAGCTATTTGTGAAATATACAGTCATATTCTAACAATACTTGTCAATTAGATACAATTATTTTTGCAATGTGGCATGATGGGTGGTATATAATAAATGCATAATGAGTATATAAAAGCATAAATCAGACACATAAATTTGATAAATACAAGCAAAAAACAGAATTGAATGCTAGTGAATTGTTTCTTTCTTTGATGCAGATTCTAAGAAAAATTTTAGCTAGAATTTGTGGGAGAATCACAATATTATTTTCTCTTGTTTAAACTCAAGAATGAGAAAGAAATTAACACAAATATTCCCAGTGTATAAGCACTGGCATTACCTTGGTATTCTCCCTGTCATCAGCATAGTGTCTTTATATTATGAGTGTAGACTATTTATGCTATGTTTCTCTGTTAATCAGTTTGCTTTTTGGTAACACTTGATATTAAATGTTGTTTTGTAAAAATTATATGCCTGTCTACACCCAAATCCAGTTTAGGTGAGCATGTTTCATTGCTTCCTACTTTTCTTTCTTTCTTTCTTTTTTCCTTCATTGCACATTTATTTGAATGTAATATTTGGGACAAAGTTCTGAAAGGGCCAATATTTCCCAATTTACCTGAGGTCATACTAGAACATCAAGAAAATAGTATTTGGGATTTCAGTTTCTCACCCTTACCATTAAGATTCACTTTCTCCCATGATCAATATGTATTGAGCATTTACAGTGTACTAGGCATAACAGAGCATACAGAAAACATTGCTCCTCCTCTTGAGGAGCTTACATTTTAAAAGAAAAAAATACATCTCTTTTAAAATGGTGTTTTTCTTTGGTGTTTTCTGCAAAGTACTGAGGAAATAGGCTGTAAGGTGAACTTTGGGTATACCTTAGCCCCATCTTTATTTCAAGAATAGAGGAACAGAAAGAATTTAAAGGGAAACAATAACAGACAATTTAAGATAGTAGGGCTTAAAGGGAGATAGATAAACACAATCTCAACTAAGGAGAGATTTGCTGCAGTAAATAAGATAAGGGAAATAGTTTGTGGAATGCAAGCAAAGGAAGTAGGGTAGTATCTTAGACATTTGAGTGGAGCCAGAAACATCATGTGGCCTTTTTCCAAGTACATGGCCACCAAGTGGAATGGTTCATGATGAGACAGAAGTCTAAAAAAAGGAAGGTAATCCTGTGCACCTGAGAAATAGAAAGAATAAAGGATCAATATCAAAGGCATGCTACAAGAGTATCAAGAAATTCTTAAAAACCAAAAGTAGAAGCACAAAACTTACAGTTAATGCTACCCAACATAATGATGGGCCAAGAACATTGTGGCTTGTGGATTCCTAAGTTAGAAAATGCCATATACCAAAAATTTTAATAGAACACATTACTTTTATCCAATGGACAGCCCTCCCAATAGAGACTGATTTTTTTGTGTGTGGGGAAGGAGGTTGGGAAAGGAGAATGGACATGGTTGGGAACAGTAGTTACAGGAGTAGTATTTCTGTCATTATGACAAACTTTGTATTTCAACTTGGTAAAAGCCCATTATCTGCCAAAAGAGAATAAGGAATAAATTTCCAAATATATACAATTACTTTTACAGAAGTTTCAGAACCAAAAAACTAATTTACATGAAAAGGGGTAGAGAAATTAGTTGAAAAGTCCATTCATAAAAATTTTGTTCCACTTAAATCAACTTAATACACATATTCCTTTTTTTACAATTTATTGAAGTATATCATTCATACATGAACATACATAAACTATAAGTGTTCAGTAAACATCATGAACTTACAAAACAAACATACATAACATCATACAGGGATCTTTCTTTATTCATTAACAAACAAATAGTTTGAGCCCAAACAGAGTACAAGGTCCTGTGAAAATTTCTGGGATACATTAGTGAATAAAGAAAGACTCATGTCTTGACATACTGCAGATCTTCAGAGAGAATGTGATCCATTGGGAGACTCCAGAAGATGGCAGAAATTACAACATGTGGGATGCTATGAATGAAAGCAAATGGGAGAACCAGCAAAGTCCAGGAAAGGGTCAGGAAAGGTCTCCTCAATGAAAGACATAAAATTTGGGGGCCTGCAGTATGAAAAGTATTCCACAGCTTTAATAGGGATAAGATTGGGAATATATTACAAACACCAATATATAAAAAAAAAAAAATTGCATAACTAGAAAATGTTGACCTGTAGTTAACCATTCATTCAATAACTATTTTGGACCCATATTTTGTTCAAAGTACTGTGTTGGGCACTGCAAGGCTACAGTAGTATGAATAAGAAGACATAAACCTGGAGAGACATGAACATAGAAGATCAAAATGAGTCTTCTAGTTGGGTTAAGGATTGATGCCAAGGACAATGGGGGAAATACTGAAAGGTTTTTTAAACCTTTGAGTGAAACTGAGAGACTTCACTTGTAATATGTTAACTAGCTGACTTGCTTGAACAAGACTGAAATCAAGAGGGTAGTTAAGAAGTCACCCCAATGATTTAGATAAGAAAGAATGAACTCTATTTGTACCAGTGTGGATGAGGACCATGATGGTCACTGTTGAGTCTAGCAAAAATCTCTTTCACCAGGTCAGGGCACAATGCCCCAGCTGTAAAAAGTAAATAATATCTTTACAGTATTACCACTGAATGTTAACAGATTGAACTCTCCAATCAGAAGGCATAGACTCATATAGAATGTGAGTCATCTACATGCTGTCTACCAGAGACACACCTAAGATACAAAATATTCCATGAAAATAATAATTGAAAAAGATCTGGAAGAGTGATACAAATATTGGACAAAATAAACTTTAAATGCCAACTGTTATAAAAGATGAGGAAGGTCACTATGTATTAGTAAAAGGAATAATTCTCCAAGAGGAAAGAACAGTCATGAGTATTTATGAACCTAACCTGGGTGCCCCTAAATACATGAGACACAAACGGGCAAGTCTGAAGGCAGAAATAGACATCTCAAAAATAATAGTTGGAGACTTCAATACTCCACACTTCACATTGGATAGAATATCTGGACAGAGGTTTAAAAAAGGAAACAGAGAGCTTGAGCGATATGCTAAATGAACTAGACCTAACAGATATCTTTTGAGCATTATATAAAAAATGAGCATGATATACATTCTTCTCAAGGGTGCAAGGATCCTTCTCGAGGATAGACCTTATGTTTGGTCACAAGACATGTCTCAATAAATTGTAAAAGATTGAATTTATACAAAGCACTTTTTGTGATCAAAATGTAAAAAAGCTAAAAATCAATAGGATTTGGAAAAATGGAAATTCAACATATGCAAAGATTAAACAACACATTCTTAAATAATCAGTAGGAAAAAGGAAAAAAATGCTAGAGAAATCAGCAAATATCTCAAGATCAATGAATACAAGAGCACAACATCTCAAAATCTATGGGATACCACAAAGGCAGAGCTGAGAGGAAAATCTATAGCACTGAATACTTAATACTTACATTAAAAGAAAAGAAAGAGCTAAAAGAGAAGACCTTACTGCACACCTGGAGGAACTAGAAAAAGAACAGCAAACTAATCCCAAAATAAGGAGAAGGAAATAAATATCAAAGATTAGAGGAGAAATAAATGCAAATGAGAACCACCATCATCACAAAAAATATTAGCGAGAAAAAAACAAAACTAAAAGTTAGTTCTTTGAGTTCAACAAATTTAACAAATCCTTAGCTAGACTGACAAGGAAAAAAAAGAGATGATGAAAATAAATAAAATCAGAAATGAGAGGTGGGACATCACCATTGTCTCTGTCTGCAGAAATAAAAGCAATCATAAGAAGATACAACTATATGCCAACAAACTAGACAACGAAATCAAAATGGACAAATTCCTAAAAATGCTTGAACAACTTACACTAAGCTAGAAGAAATAGAAGACCTCAACAAATCAATAACAATTAATGAGATTGAAACAGTATGGGAATTCTATACATGTTAATGTTTGTTTGGTAAGTTCACAACCTCTGTAATAAAAGTATATTAAAAAACAAAAACAAAATAAACAAAACAGAATAACCAGAAAGATGGTGTCCGAGTAAAGATCTCCAAGGGTCAGCTCATTCTACAGGGCAGTTACTAATCACCCAGAGCTATCTAAAGTACCTGTTTGGGGGCTCTAGGAGACCAGAAGACCAACCTGCACCATCCTTGAAAGAATTGAAAGAGGAGACCGATCATCTGCAGAAAAGATTTGAGTAGAGCACTCCACGCCTTAGATGCTGGTGCCCCTACTCCACTGGTGGTGCTAGCCGCCTCAGGAGATATCCCATGGCTACAATTGGAAGCTCCATTTCCCAAAAAGGGGGGAGGAAGAGACTCTTGGGAATCAAATTCAGTTACTGATTAGTAAATTCAGCTGGCTAAAGTATAATCCTAAGAACAGCTAAAGTTTGAACGTGTCCAAGTCAGAAAGTGGCCAGTAGCTGCCATTTTAACTCTGTCCCCAGCATGAGGGGAAGTGGGTGGATTGAAACTAAAATCACAGTGCTAGCAGGTAGTGTTAGATTGTAACTTACTGACCTTGAGCTCAACCTACGTGTCCAAATGCAGAATGCTCCATTCCAGCCCCTGCTCTTTTCACATCCTGGCTGAACCACAGAACATTCTCTCCCCCAACAATAAGGCAGTCCTCAGAAAATCACTCCCTACCATGAGAACAGCAAGCATGGTACTTTTCCACCTCATATCTTCACGCTCCTCTCCAACCCCGCCCAACTCTGCCAGTTCAAAAGGTCCTCCCCAGCTCACTCAGATGGGCTGAAGTCTCTCTTCAGAACCCTGCAATAGGGGTGACCTAATAAATTCTTGCCTGAATCTTGGTCTGTCTCCAAGCCTCTTTAACCTGTGATTTAACAGTAGGGACCAGCTTCTTTCCATCCAGATCAGATTGCAGCTCTAGCAAAGCCCCAGCCACACCTCTGGAAGGAAGGGAGTTGGGGAAACTGCACCAGCTTCTCCATGAAACTACAGGCCATGCTGCGGAAGCCAGTGCTGATCCTACTCTAGCAGTGGAAGTCGCCTCAGGAGCTATTCTCTGGCTGGAGTTGGAAGCTCCATTTCCCCAAAACTGGGGAGGAAGAGATGGTTGGCCACCAACTTCAGCTACTGATTAGTAAATTCAGCTGTGTAAAGTATAACCCTAAGAATAGCTAAAGTTTGAACCTGTCCAGGTCAGAAAGAGGCCAGTAGTAGCCATTTTCATTCCTCCCCCAGCATGAGCAGAAGCGGGGCTGATTGCAAATCACAGTGCTGGTAGGGGCTGGCTTCATTCCACCCAGATTGGACTGCAGCCCTTGTCTAGGTTTCAGTCCAACCTCTGGCAAGAAGGAAGCTGGTGGTATGTGCACCAGCCTTTCCAGGTAACTGCAGGTTCTTCAGCCCACACAAACTGGTTTGTTAAGTACCTTCAATTCCATCTCCATCCCTCCAAATCCAAAGGATAGGAGGGACCTAGGGTTTCTTCAGCCTCTCTTGGAAACTGCAGGTGCTTTCAGCCCACAGAGTCTGGATACTTGGGCAACTGTAGCTCCAACACTGTCCCCAAGTAAGGTAGATGGGGAACTGTGTTTCCTCAGCCTTTAAGGGCAACAGCAGGCACTTTTGACCTGCAAGGCTGGACTGGTGGATTTTT
>JAQZBX010035721.1:0-24462 GCA_029593785.1 Cabassous unicinctus
ACGGGGGTGGAGAAGCCCTGGCCCTAGAGCGAGGCGGAGCCTTGGCGGGCAGGGGGCGGGGTGACGGGCAGCAGTTCAGCCCGAGGGTCTTCCCTTGGGACTGTCCTCCGGGTGGGGAAGCCCTGCTCTTACCGGCACCTGCATCTGTCCCTCTCACTAAGGCCCTTCCACGCCTGACTTTCTTCTGACGCCCACTTAGACAGGGCAGGTCCTACCCTGGCCCACGGCGGGGACACTGAGGCTCAGAGGGGCTGAGCGTGCTCAGGGCCCCGGAGAGCAGCCGGGACCGGAAGCTGGGTGTCCGGGCTCCCAGCCCTGTCCTGTCCGCCGTCCTCCTTGGCTCCCAGTCCATGCAGTCAAGCACGCTTGGAAAGTTCCAGAGATCTTCCGTCCTGGGTTCCCACACTGCTCAGGCCCCACGCTCCATTCCCAGTGCCCTGCTGACCTGCAGCCCCCGTTGCCATAGAGACAATAGAAGAGAATCGTCTCTCCCCGCCCCCACCCCCAGGGCGGGCCAACGCGCCTTGCCACTGACATGGGTTATATTTGTCAGGGGGCACCGGGGGATTTGAGACTGAGTTCAGGAAGGCAGCCAGCGGCTCTGCAGAAACAAACACACACACGGGCCTGGTCGTGCTGCCAGAACCTGGGCTGGGCAGGGCAGGGGGCGGGCGCGAGGCGCAGATAAAGCTGGGGCAGAACTTCTGCCGCAGCGGCCCCCGTGGGTAACTCTGGGCCCCTGCCTGGGTGAACGGGGAGGGACTGTGTGGCCGGCTGACGTTTACAGCGAAAGCCAGGCAGGAAGCAGGGACCACGGCATAACCAGAGCTCCTTGGGGGTGCGGCCCGCCGGGATCTGGGGAGCCACATGACGCAGAGCCAAACCGCGCGCCAAGGTCACTCACATCGTGCAGCGGGTACGCGGCCGAGTACACGCCGTTGGCCAGCAGGCTCGTGATGCCTTAAGAGGAGGAGAGAGAGGAGAGTTACCGACGGGACGCGTCTCCCGCGCCACCGGCTTCGGCCAGAGTGGCCAGAGGGTGCCTCTGCCACCAAGAATCTTCTCAAAGCAAAACGAACCTGGCACCCAGAGTCCAGCCACCTGCCTCGGGCATCCTCCCCGAGTGAGACACGGCTACGTTGTTATTGCCTGATAGATGATTAAAACATGCTCGATTGGCGGAATTAGGAAGAGAGAGGGGAAACCCCGAGCGGGAGTTGTTACGTCTTGGAGGACTGAGGCGCCAGAGGCTGGGGACTCGGCTCAGTCGCACCCAAACCTCGAACTCACCAGCTACCCCCACCTGCTTGAGGTCAAGCCTGCAGCTCGGAAAGGGGGGACTTTGAAGTGGTTAGAAAAGCTGAATCATGAGGAAAACATGGACGGAGAAACCGATGGTGTGAGAAGACACGCACAATCTGGAATTAGATTTTAGGTCGATTGGAAAAGCCAGAGAGGAGCCCTGCAGACCCGCGGGCAGGGCCGAGGCACTTACCGTATTTACCACATTTTCGCCTTTTACTTAAAAGGGCAGAGTCCTTCTTTCTTCCCTCTCCTTGCCCTGTTTATACATTCGGCTATTAGTCACCCGAAAGGGCTTCAAAGGCTCAAAGCCGCAACTGGGGGAGAAGGCGCTGGGGGCGGGCAGCCCTGGGGGCGGCAGGGGCCGGGGGCCGTGTGCTGACCCGACGCCCTGCGCCGGCACGTTTGAACAGCCATCGGCCTGACACCCCCCAAGAGGCGGCGACGCAGGCGCCTGCGGCCAGAGGTGGAAATCGGGGCGAAGAGCTTCTGGAAAGCCCCGTGCTGGTCACAGAACGCTCTCCCGGCCCAGCTGGCCTCCCGGGTGCAGAGCGAGGCAGTGCCCTCCCGGCTGCTACTCTGCAACCGGGAAAAATGACATCCTGAAATAAGTGAAAAAGGGCCCATATCCTCGGTCGGTGTTCTGGGAGGCCAGGGAACCTGACTGCTGTGAACTCAAGCCAGGGGAGGAGGCAGGAGCCCCTGCAAGGGAGTGAGGGTTCACCTGAATAAAGAGCGTGCATGAGATCATGGTGGGTCCTTCGTCTCCCCCGAGCAGCCAGGGGGGTCCTTGAAAATCCAAGTTGGGTCCAGTCCCCCCTTGGCTTCCTGAGAAGCCCCTGCGATCCTGCCCTCACCCCCTGCCATCTCCCTGCTCTGCCTCTGCTCCAGCATCGCTGGCCTCCCTGCTGGTCCCTGGACACGCCCAATATGGTGTCCACAGGTCCTTTGCACAGGCTACTTTGTGATATTCTCTGCTAGAATATCACTCATCAGAGAGCCCTTCCCCCATCACTGTTTGTAACCCAATCCCCGGCACTCCACATCCCCTCTCCCTGCCAGATCATGTTCTGGCTTCTCTGTAGATGTCCTGTCTCTCTCCCCTAGAATTTAAACTCCTGGAGGGCAGGGAGCCCAGAATCTGGACAGAGCCTGGCAGGTGAGGAGTCATCTGTACCTGCTGCAGGTCGACTGAATGAACTTGGAGGTGGGTGGGGCTCTGGGACAGGCACCCCGTGAAGGGGGTGCAGAGAAGGACCAGGTGCTGGGGTCCAGGCCAAGGAGGGCAGACCAGTCTTGCCACAAAATTGGCAGAACTTGCCGAGCAGACATCCCACCCTGGGATCGCCCGGACGTGGGGAGTCAGCTTCAGTTGAGCCTTCCCTGGGACCCCGGGCTCTTTGCAAACCTTCACGGCAATCACACACGTTCTGAGCTGGGAGGGATCCTCCAGGGACCCAAAGGGGAAACTGAGGTCCCGGGAGGGAGAAGACACGCCTGTGCTCTCTCAGCTATGCCCACGTGTCCTCTCCATCTTTTGTGACGTGTCCAGGGCTTGGTCCTGGCAGCAGGGACCTGAAGAAGCACTTTCACAGACCTCGGCCCCGCATTACCCCGTTCCCTCTGCCCACCTCCCTGCAGCTGTCCAAGCAGGACTTGGCCATGCGGGAGGCTTTCGCTCATCCGAGGTGGGCCAAGCCTCAGCTCCCCGGAGCCCCAGGATGGGACCCTCCCTCCCTGTCAATTTGGGACGTGGGATTGGAGATTTCTGGCCTGGAAGAGTTCCCGTGACAGCATCAGCCATACTGGCTAGGGGACGAGGTCGCCTCCTCCCTGCATGCTGGGCTTGTCCCAGGCATTAAACCGCCCGGAACTTGGCTCCCTGCCCCTGCCCCCATTTGACTGCCCGCAGCCAGCTTACCCCCCAGGAAGTCGGCCCTGGCAAGGCGCCTCTCTCCTATGCCCTGAGATCGGCTCTTACTGAGTGTCGCCATAACCCCTTGGCTACAGCCCGGAGATGTCTCATGCTTCTCTAGTGAGATGGATTACCACCTGTTGGCACGGTTTCCAGCAGGCGGAAAAGAGCTCAAGAAGAAGGGGGCATAGCTAGAAACGGCATTCCTGGGCTCTGAATTGTGCTGACTCTAGCAAACTCAGCCTGCAGGCGTGGGGCAGGGGATCCCATGTGGGGTGGTCTCCTTCCCAAGCATTAAGCGGGAAGGTCTTGTGTCCGTGGCTTAAAACCTGTGTGCTGGTACCCGAGGGGCCCAGCCCGGATGACTCTGTGGCAGGTTCTGGAACCAGGACTTCTGTATATGGCAGTGCCTGGTAGAGGGGCAGGTAGGGGCTGAAATCCAGCCCCCATTCTTTCCAGCAAGCCCTGGTGTGGGTTGGCATGGACTCAGCTATGTCTAAACAGGGGGTGCTGCTTCTCGTTCGCCCCGAAGCGCTGCCTGGACTAGCACCCCCAGGCTGGCACCTGAGCTGCTGGGCCTGGACGTTCAGAGAGGGTTAAGGCTCCATGGTCACCCCAGCGTTGGGCCCTTTCCAGCCATGATTTGCTCCCCCGCGGTGAGCAAATTCCTCAAGTCCAAGTGAAAGATACCTTTGTGCTTAACTGAGCCGGGCCACCTGGGCGGTAAAAGTGCCTCGTGGTCCTGGAATCACTCTCCACCCAGCTACCCAGCTCCCCTGTCTGAAACTGCTACACAGACTTAAATCAAAACCTTCTAAAAGCCCCCACCAGCCATCCGCCGCCCGCGGAGATGATTCGGAGGCGAGATTAGGACTCGGAAACGAACGCTGATGTCAGGCCCCAAAAATGTCCTTACCCATGCTGTACTTGGCTTTGGTACACGTCGTTCTTTTCAAAATCTCGTATACCTATTGCAGAGAGACAAAAGCAGAAGCGAACAGTTACTCGGGGCGCCTCCGGTGACGGAGACTGGCGCACGACTGCAGAAAAGGAACGTGGCCGAACCCCACGGGGGACGACCCCCAACAGCTTCCCAAGGAAAGGCGCAGATTCCCTAAGGAACGTCAGCTGGACCATCAAGAGGCAAAGCCTTGATGTTTCCAAGCATAAGTCAGCATAGCTGGAAGCGTTCACGTCTTTCGCTTTTTAACCTCATAGGTGCTTATCGCGTCCATCTCCTAGCAGTGCTGAGTACTCACATTGTCCAGCTACCCTGGGCGGCAGGCACATGGCCCCCTTCTTGCCAAGCAATGAGCTGGAATTCAGAGGCATACAGCGCCCCAGCCAACAGGACCACTAGCAAATGCAGCCCAGAATGTTCTGGAAGCCTGGGGTGGGAGGGGGCAGGTCTCAGATTCCAGTCTCCACGGTGTCTAGAGGCGTCAGAGCACCCTCCTGATGGGCCCCCTCACCATGAGAGGTTTCGTCTGGTGATGTCAGCAGCCCATCACTTGTAGCTGCATGATGCTGTGCAAACCACCTACCCACTCTGTGCCTTGGTTTCCCCATCTGCAAAATGGGATGGCCACCCCCACAGGCATGCGTATCAGATCGTACCAGTTCCTCCTTGGAACCTCCGAGGCTCCCACCCGTGCAATCCAAGGGCCCCCGGGCCCTACGCCATCTGCCCAGTCATGTCCCGACTCGTCTCCTCCATCCCCGTCCCCACTCAATGCTGCCCAGCGTCCCCGGTGTGACGGTTCATGTTATGGGTCAGCTTGGCTAGGACACGGTGCCCAGGGGTTTTGGGTGTTGCAGGGAGGCATTTTGTAGATGCGGTTAGCGTCTACCATCGCTGACTTTAAGCCAAGGAGCTCACTCGACACCTTCCAGTCAGCGGAAGGCCTTAAGAGCGAGACGTTCTGCGGCGAGACCACAGCGTCGGCTCCCATCACCTCCCCTATGAGCGGCTGCCACCTCAGCCCCTGTCAGAGTTTCCAGCCTGCACCTGCCCTACAGAGTTTGGACTTGCCAGGCCCCACGGTGGCGTGAGCCAATTCTTTAAAATAAAGCTCTTTATATATAAACATCTAGGCTCTGCTTCCTCCAAGGGCCCTGAATAACACACACAGCCTCCTGTCTGTGCCTCAGACTCACCAAACATGCTCTGCTGGCCTCAGGGCCTTTGCCCTGGCAGCTCGTTCTGCAGGAAGCACTTGTCCTGCCGTGATCGAGATGACCGAGTGTCACCTGGATGCACAGCCCTGCTTCCTGACATTGGTCTTCTAGCTCTGCTTTGTTTGTGTCCATTATGCCATCCACCCCATGCCATCTTCTAAAGGTGCTTCTGCCTCTCCCCTCCCCCCCAGCCTAAGGCAGACAGCAGGTGCTCAATAAAAACCCGTTCACTGAGTGAATGTATCACCACTGGGTTGCTCCCAACGGTGCCCTCTGCTGTGATTTTCCTGGCTGACCCTGTTTCCACCCCCAGCCGTGCTTCATCTGCCCAATGGGCTGGCCACTCGCAGAGATCTTTCTAGAACAGATCCACCCACATCCAGATCCTTACTCTGACACCTTCTGTGGCTCCCTATTGGCCCCTGGTGACCCTAAGCCCTTCTTCCCCACCTCCCACTCGCCTGCACACTGGACTGCTAACGTCAGGAGCAGAGCGGTCAGAGTGGAGGGGGCAGGTGGGAGGCCCTGCCACATCTCCACTCTCTGCCTACAGTGACCCCACCCTGACCTCCTACCATTGGCCTGGCCACCCAAGGGCAAAGCTTCGAATCATCCAAGAGGGTCTCTGGCAACTCACATTCAGGCCTCTGGTGTCTCTGGGAGAAGCAAACCCCCAGGTAAATGGAGTCCGTGTTCACTGACCCTGGCAGAGCCTCTTTCTGTAGCTTATGTGACATCAGCCGTTACCCCAGGGATTGTTGCCCGAGCTCGATTTTACAGCAAACTCCCAAGGAGATCGGGACCAGGCTTTCAGATTCACAGGGTCGCCCTCCCCTCGCCCGCCCCGTCCAGCCACACAAGTTTCCCCAAGAGCAACAGTGGATTTATACCCCGTGCTGTGCTTCTGGAAGCATTTTAGCCACCCCAGACCACGTAAAAAGCTGGGGTGCACAGGCAGCAGCTCATTACAATTGCCCCCTCTCTAGGGAGAAAATGTGAAGACACTCGGGTTGAACCCATGGCTGGGGTTTCTCGAGGGGCCGTGGCCGAGAGAAATCCCCCTATGGATTGGTCTTTGTCCCGAGGTTCCGTGGCTGGCTGATGTTTGGGCACAAAAGGAGCTCGTTATCGTTTCTTATTATAGGATTTACTTGCACACAGCATCCCACCCATGAGCCGATCTGGGTGGAGGCACAGGCTGCCCTTTGGGGAGGTCTGAGGAAGGCTCAGGGATGCTCAAGGTCACGAGGCTACGAGGCTGGGGGAGGGGAGGCGGAGCGTGGATGAGACAGGTCTGCCTGCCCCTGCCGTGCCGGGGTGCCCCCAAGCCAATGCTGCCCGCCCCGCCGCACGGCTCCTGGCTGCCTGCCATCACCAGACGGTGGCAGTGGACGGACGGCTGTCCACACGAGGTCAGCCAGGCTGCCCCCACTGCGGCCCCCACCTCCTCCCAGCCAGGCTGGAATGCAGAGTTGGCTTCCTGGGCCGGGAGGAGAGAACGACAGCAAGATCTGGGCTGTGAGGTTAATTTTTTGTTTGGATAAAAGTTGAGTCCTGGCGGGCGGACAAGCTGGCAGCCGGTGGATAAACATCCCGCCAGCACCTCGAGTAGGCAGGGCGTCCCGGGCAGACCTCAAACCTCAGTCTGCTTGTCAGGCAGAGCCCTGGAAATCTATCCTAACTCATGCTGCTCCGGCCCCAGAGCCCCAGGTTGCTGGACCGATGGCTGGGAAAGTATAAACCCCAATAAGAGTGGGCGGCAAGGAGGCTCTACAGGCTTGCTGGGAATGACAGCGATGCTGAAACCTTGCTGAAATAGCTCGAGGGGCTGGGAATCGCCCCCTCCCACTCTACTAACTCTCCCCCCCTGCGCCAGCCCGGGGCCACGGCCGTCCCCTGGGCACCTCGCCGCCTCCTGGCTGCGTTATTCTAATTATTTCTGTCACAGACAATTAGAGCTGTGCTCCACCCGGGGGAGACAGGGTGAAATGAAACGATCACCCGCGTCCCCAGGGGCAGCTTGCCGGAGCGCGCTTTCCACACGCAATTTACTTACTATTGTGCTCCGGGTTTTGCTGTCGAAAAAGGAGTCCTTATCAGACAGGTCAAATCTGTTGAAATGTTGGGGAAAAACGAGACACAGTTGAGCAGAGTTGGCTCTCCCGTTCTCCAGGGCCTGAGATGTCACACCGTCCTCATTAGCGGCGGCCGGGAAACCGGCTTAACGCCGTCCGCATACCAGATCTGACCCCTCCCGGGACTTCTGGAACATTCTGTGTCATCGCCCCTACCTCCCAGTGAGGCTCTGGGACCCACGTGGGTGGGAGGTGACCCCAGGGGCACGCGTGGGCAGACCCCCATCCCCAAAGGCCTGCTTCCTCAGCTTGGCTGGTGGTGGGGGTGAGGGGATGGCGTCATCCCATCAGACAGTTCTAAGCTCTACAACCATCTCCCTGAAGCTTCCAAGTGGCTTCTGTCCTGATGTCTGGGGCCACAGAGCACACTTCTAGGGCTTCCAAGGGGCAGAGGGGTGCCCTCAAGACGTGCTACCGGCTCCCCAAGGCACTTAGGGGAGAGCCGGGATGGGCAGCTCCAGGGTCTCCACCTCCACAGGCCCTGGCCAGGCAGGCGGGATGGCCCTGGGGTCACTTGGCCTCTCCTCTCTGGTATTCAGCCCCCTGCCCCACAGAGCCTGGAAGGAGCCGGGGCAGGCAGCTCCCTTTTCTCCCGGAGGCATCCCGTGTGATCGGGTGATGGAGCACGTGGCTCCTGAGTCGAGTGCCGGTTCTCTCTGCCCCTCCTTCCACATCCGAGAGGCCAGCAGTGTCCAGGGGTCTCCCGGGCAAACCGAGCCTGGGCTTCCTACTCCCCCCACCACCCGGGCCTGAACTCTGCCCAGCAAGGGCCCGTGGAGGCCCACCCGGGTGGCTACGCCCCACTGCCCCTTGGGAACGGGGGAGGAGGGAAGGTTCGAGAACAGGAGAGGCACTGCCAGGCAACCCCTGCAGGCTGCAAGTCCCCGGGGGCTCAGGACTGCCACTGGGGATGTGCCTCAGGTCCTACTCCCGGGCTCTGGTGGCTGGTGAGGCAGGAGGCTGGGGGGCAGGCAGTCCCGGGAGGGCTGGAGCGGGGCAGGAGGGGAGGGAGGTGCCTCGGCCACTGACTTGGAGGCTGCTGGCTTCAATCCAAGGCCCCCACCGGGTCCTCACTCAGCCCTGCTCTTTGTCCCACCAACCCACGTGCTGCCGAGCTGAAAAATAACAGCCTCTTTCTCCTCTCCTTCACTAGCGGCAACCTAAAGGTAATTCCCGGGCCTCGCCTGGGTTCCTCAGTTACAAAGGTCTTGGGAACATGCTGCAAGGGCTGGAGCTCCCTCTTCTTTGGGGGCTGGAGGATCCCCCCTCTGGACCTCAGGGGACTCTGTCCCACAACCTGCATTCCTCAATTCCCGTATGATGCTGGGGCTGCAGCGGGACCCCGGGGGCCTCCCCACTTACAGGTGCTGCTTCTCCCGGGAGAAGGGGTAGGAGAGCCTCTTGGTGGTCTGGGGCCTGTGCTCGGCGACCCTGGGCTGGATGGGGTCCGTGATCTTCTGGAGCACCGAGTTGATCTTCTTCAGGAGGCCTCGGGTCTCGTTGATGTGGTACATCTGTGGGTGAGATGCCCTGCGCTGAGCCACGAGCCCCACCCACGAGATGGCATGTCGTGGGACAGAGCAGAGCCTGGCTGGGCCGAACACCCCTCGCCACGCTCAGGTCTCCCTAGGATCCCCCAAAACACAGTTTCAGGGGAGACGAGCTAAAAGAGCACTTACCATACATGCCAGAAGATTTGCCCCCAAATGTTACTTTTGCTTAAAAGGGCGTCAAGCAGAGATTTCAGTGATGTGAGAAGCGGAGGCTGCCCTCGGCAGAACTCAGCTCACCGTTTCCCTCTCCACACACAGAAGTCAGTACTGACTCCAAAATAAGAGCCAGGGAACACACCGTAAAACCACATTTTGGGAGCAGGTGTAGCTCAGTGGTTTAGCACCTGCTTCCCATGTATGAGGTGCTGGGTTCAATCCCCGGTACCTCCTAAAAAAAAAACCAAAACCAAAATGCTTCTTAACCAAAAAGTTTTCAGAGATTAAAAACACAAGATCCCAGCAAGCTAGGAAACATAATTAAATGTGATAAATCAGACACCACAAGTGCAAAAACCCAGGGCCCTAAGTTGAACTGTATCTGTACTTGTAATGAATTTTGGCGGCCTACAAGTAGCCTCTTCCTCGGACACAGGAAGCCGGGAGGCTTTGTCACATCCGAGCGGCCCTCTTGGCTTTTCACGGCAACCCAGAGCCTCAGGGCAGTAACCTTTGCTGCTGGGATCTGTGCATTTGGACTTGGCGACAGATTTCAGGGTTGAAAAGTCACCACCAACCTTCTTTGTGGGCATCTTTAGTTTCAAGAACTCGGCTTCTCTGCACAGGACGTTCCAGGGCGCGTGGATTTTCACAAACCCAACCCCATGAATTTTGGTCTAGAAAGAGAAGAGAAGGTGTCAGTCAGGGTGGATGGACACTCAAAAACACTTTCAACCTCCAGGCGCAAGTACGATTTACTGAGAGCTCCCGCGTGGGGTCTCAGTCCTCTTGAGAGCCCCTTTTCGATGGCTGCTGGAATCCCTTCCTTGCATGATGGAATGAAGCTCAGAGAGGCCAAGGAGGCTGCCCCAGGCCACACAGGAACAGCTAAGAGCCAGGAGGGCTGGTGTGGGGTCCCCGCGGGCAGAGACTCCCAACACTGGCATGTTTACAGGGAGTTTAGCTGAGGGTCCCCAGTGCAGTCCAGGCTACAGAAAGCCCTGGGTCCCTGAGCAGGGACGAGGAGGCGGTGGCTTAAGATGGCCCACTCTGGGCACCTTACCTTCTGGAAGGGCAGGGCCGAACCTCTGCCTGCCCCCAGCCGGACCCCCCGTTGCCTTCCTCTGCCCCCCACCCCCCGCCTTTGCCCACACTTGAGTGGGCGGCCTGGTGCAGGTGCATGGGGGCAGGCCTGAGTTCAAGTCCAGCTTCCCCCTCAAAGCACTGTGAGCTTGGACGAGCCGCTTCTCTCCCCAGTGGTGAACAGCCCAGGGTTACCGAGTGCTGGCTGGAGGCTGGAGCTGCAGGCTGTGTGAGAGCCCACTCCCTCAACCCTCACAGCCAGCCTAAGGAGAAAGGCGTGGCTACTGTCCCCTTCTACAGACAGGAACGCTGAGGCCGGAGAAGCCACCACCCAGCGTCCTCTGGCCGGCGGGCGTGGGCACTCACACGTGAACACAGGCCCAGGGGCCTGACTCGGACTCTTGGGCAAGAGCTGCGGCGCCGCCTTCCTCCTGGATCTCGTGTTTAAGAGATGCCCTTTAGCCAGCGCGCAGCGTCTCTGGGAATGAAGCCTGTTCCACCAGAGACATGTGCACCATCAACCAGACCTTCCGGTCACCCCGAGATAAGTCGGGGGCCCCGTGGTGTTGAGGCCACTCAGCAAAAAGCAAAGAAACGACATTTCCTGAACCAGGGCTGCCCGATGGGTCCCTCAGGCTCCTTCGACTTCTGAAAGGGGACCCCAGGGGTTGGGGTCCAGGCTGGGACCCCCACCTGGAGGCCTCATCCACAATCCTGACTTAAAGGAACTAGCCGGAAGTCCAGCTAGGAACCAGGATTCAGAAGCGGGGAGCCAGCTGGGGCGGGGCCACCTGCTTGGGGAACAGGGACGAGGCCCAGATGCAGGGCCCGGCGCTCCGGGCTCTGGGCCTGCCTGTGCTACCCGGGCCAGCGCGTGCACGAAGCATACGGGTTCTTTGTGGGGTTCTGAAAACAGCACCAGAACCAAAGCTGCATGGGAATGACTTAAGGAAAAAATGTCCTACGTGGGCCCAATAGTCACTTAATCTTTGCCAGCCGTCCAGCGGGCGCGAGTGGAAGCAGATGACAGGTACATGAACCTGGAAAGAGGCAGGCGGTCGGGAAGGGCGTGGCAAAGCCTCCGGGGCAGGGGGTTTCAGGGCAGCAGTGCACCTTCCGGTGGGGGGGTCCCTGACACCAGAGCTCCCCTGTCTCTCTGCTTTCTGACCCCATCAGAAGAGCAAACATCTACCCAATGAATCCTCTCTCGTCCCACGGACACCCACACAGGCAGTGAAGTCCACAGGCCCCTCCGTGCCCGGCGCTGTCATCCACCTCGCCCATCCTTGGCGTCCGCGGCCCAGGCCTCCTCCGTGTGTGCATCCAGCACGCCGGGTGAGCCCTGCTGCGGCTTTGCACTTGCTGACCCCTCTGCTCGGACGGCTTCTCCTGCCCCTGCCCACGGCAGGCACGGTGCAGGCACCCCACAGTTACCCATTAAATGAATGAATGAGTGAACGAATGAATAAATGGACACCAACTTAATGACAAGGATGGAGCTAAAATCTGTCGAGCGCTTTTCATGTGCCAGTCCCTGCTGCACACGATTTCTGTGAACTAATACCTGTAATCCTCGCAGCCCGCCTGGGAGGGAGGTGCCACCACTGTCCCCATTTTACAGCTATGGAAACTGAGGCGCTGAGGCACATCCTGTGTGCAGGACCCGGCGCTCACCCAGGGTCTGGGCTGGACAGGGTTCTCTGCAAAAGCCTACTCTAAGCAAGTTAGGGAGCTTCTCAAAAGCACAGGCCCAGGAACTAAGTCTTGAGGATGCTTCCTCCCCGGCCCCGCTGACTCACAGGCAAGGGCCGGCATGGCGCAGCCTCCCTAGGGCCTGAAGCGCTGCCCGTCCTCAGCACATGTGGCCTAGCCTGTCTCTTCCTGCTCCAGGCCCAGATTTATTTCTGTGTCTCGCTCACCCACACGCAAGGACCCAAAATACATCTCCCTCCGAGTCCACGGAGACTGCTCTCAGTGGCGGTCAAGGGCCGGTGCCGCTGCTGGCTTCCCTGGGAAAACACGCGCCTCTGTTTACAAGAGGGACAGGGTCTGTCCCAGGGAAACATCTTGTGAGATCTGGCACAAGGGTCGTGGGACCAGCTAGGCCGAGACGCCGATGGGGCATCTCACGGCATGGCACCCAGCCACCACAGGCTCCCCAGAGGGAAGAAACTGTGAGAGGCCTGGGTCCTCTTTCCTCCTGCCCAGCGCCCCAAGGAGTGAGCTTGGTCCTGACTCGGCCACTCATGGGGGCATTCGGAGGCCACAGGCCAGCTCGGGCCAAAGTACATGGGCCCGTGGGGCCAACCTGGGCGGCTGCAGGGCCCTGGACGGGGACAGCGTCAGATCCCCGAAATACCCCAACCCGAGGGGGTGACTGGGCGGCCAAAGGCGCCCCCCCCCGGGGGTGCAGAGTCCATGACATCACCCGGCACCAACTCCACGGGTCTGAACCCCCACCTGAGCTCAGCACACAAGAGCTCAGGCTTGACCACAGTGGTTTCTGGAATCATCATTTCGGGAGGAAGAAAACGACACACCAAGCCGGCTCCCTCTGGGGATGTGCGGTGGCCCGGGGTGGACCCCTAGACGGCCCACAGCTGCCCGCAGGCCCGGAGGTTCTCAAGCCCAGCACTGCCACGCTCGCTGCCAACGGCCTCAGAAACTGGGGTGGAACGTGGGCCATTCCTGGCTGCCTTGGGCCCCCCGAGCATCCTTGCTGTCAGTGCCACCTCCCCACTCCCATCCCCAGGAGGGCACCATCCATGTTTATTTCCTCCATGTCCCTGGACCCTTTCCAGGGGCCCTGCTTTCCATTTTATTATGGTAAAATATGTGTTACATAAAATTCGCCATTTTAACCATTCCTAGGTATACAATTCAGGGGCATTAATTAAATTCACAATGCCAGGCAACCATCATCACTGTCTATTTTCACAACTTTTTCATCACTCAAACAGAAAACTCTGTACCCATTAAGCAATAGCTCCCTTTTCCCTTCTCCCTTTGGCTCTTGGGATGCTCGGGTCTTCTTTCTGTCTCTACGGATTTGCCTATTCTGGATATTTCGTGTAGGTAGAATCATGCAATGTCTGTCCTTGTGTGTCTGGCTCATTTCACCCAAATGATGTTTTCAAGGTTCACCCCTGTCATTGTGGGCATCAGAACCTCATACCTTTTCATGGCTGGATAATACCCCACCATTGTATGGACAGCCCACATTTCATTTCTCCTTCCTGTCGATGGACACTTGGGTTGCTTCCACCTTTTGTGAATATGGCAGGAGGCACCATTCACGTGGCCGAGTCGTTGGCTACACGGCAGGAAGCTTAGGGGTTGAGAGATCCCAGAGCACGTGCCGGCTGCGTCTCCTGCGAGCCTGATGGAAGAGGGGGTCACGGGGAGCAAGGCCGGAGTCCCTGCATGAGTACTGTCTGGGCGACAGTCAGGGAAAAGTCCAGGAGCCCCAGAGCCAGAGGCTCGATCCCGAGCCCTTGACCCCTCGGGGGGCACGGCCAAGGCAGATTCCCAGCCCTCTCCTCCTGTCTCAAGGAATCACAGCTGCCAGGAAACAGGCTTGGAACGAGTGCCAGCCCTGGGCGGCTGCCCTGTGGGAGAG
Source organism: Cabassous unicinctus (assembly GCA_029593785.1). Taxonomy (NCBI): domain Eukaryota; kingdom Metazoa; phylum Chordata; class Mammalia; order Cingulata; family Chlamyphoridae; genus Cabassous; species Cabassous unicinctus. Next base: position 13,942 of record JAQZBX010035721.1, read on the forward strand.
GCTCACGTCTTCTGCCACAAAGAGGTTTTCAAGGCACGTGACTGCTGTCGCCGGACCCTAATGACCAGGCATGTTTTGGCGGCTCCAGTGCCTGCCCGCGCTCTCCCGGCTGGCACCGGCTTCCTGGTGCAGATGTGGGTTGGGATGTTGGTTCTTGGGGCTGGGTTTGACTCCTTTCTCCCTAGGACTGAGGCCAATGCCTGGCACACAGTAGGTACTCAATAGCTGCCCTGAGGGAGGAGGGACAAGGCCATTCCCACTGAGCCCCACTACGTACCAGCTGAGGGCAGCCCCGGTGCTCAGACCCGTGTCCACTCCCGCCCTGGCCTTGGGGTGGGTGTTACCGTGACCACTTGAATAAGGGAGGACAAGGGGCCACCGGCCGGACCTCACCGGCGCTGACCTGGGAACTCTCCCTCCCTCCCTTCCGCCCCTCCCCCCATGCTCCGCCGAGGTGAGGGGAGCCCAGAGGGCTGGGTGAAGCCGGATGGAGAATGCCACCCGAGCGGCCATTTCCCACACGGTGGCAGGTACAGCTGGCCACGCCCCCGGCACCGGAGGACACGGCCATGGAGACGCGGGGGCATCAGCGGACGCCCTCCCAGCATCATCCCCGGCCCCGAGGTGCGGGTGGGCTGGGGGCCCGCAGAGACGCACGTGGCCCTGGGGACCCTGGCCCCACTGACCCTTCCCAGGCACGTGGGCAGGTCTCAGCACGGGGTCTGGCCCCAAGAACCCCTCAACCATGGCTGGTGGAAGGAACAAACAGCAGGAAATATTTACTCCCACTCCAGCTTCTGCTAAAGCGGGGAGGGCTCCTCGGATCGGCCTCCCGCTGAGGACAGTAAAGGATGCCGGATGACGACTAACCCTGACCACCTCGAAGGGGCTGCAGAGCCGAGAGGAGAGCAGGGGGATGCCGGGCCTCATTTTGGAGGAAATTCTGAACCCCGAGGGCAGCTGTGCTCAGGGGAGGCCAGCGGCCAGGGGCGAGAGGGGCCAGGGTTTAGCCCCAGGTCCGCCCCAGGTGGGGAGGCCAGCAGGGGGCCCTGCCCACATTTGGCTGGACCCCCTGGAAAGAGCTGCTCTCATGCCAGGCAGAGGAAAAGCGAAGGGAAGGAAAAGGAAAGAACAAAAAGCAGCTCGAGCGTCTCTGGCCTCTTCTGGCCACGGCCAACTACGAAGGCCGTGCCCAGTGGGCCTGGGGCCTCAGGCCATGACTCTGGCTCAGGGCAGCTCCCAACGATAACGCCCAGCCGTGTGGTCAAAGCAAGCTCAAAGTGTCTGCGGACCAGGCTGCCTTCCTCCCTGGCCTCGGGAAACCCACGTGGGTTACTGAAGGGCCAGCCCAGCACACAGACAGCCAGGCCCGCCGGGACGCTGGGCAGCACCCAGGGGACCCGCAGAAGACACCGAGGTAGGAGTCGACCCACCAGCCTTCAGATTCCAGAAACATTCGGCCAACAATAAATCAGCCGTGCTTACCGCACTTCAAGAAATAAACATCAAGATAGAAAAGAACTGCAAAGGACAGGAAACTATTAAAAACGACCCGGCAGGCTTGGAAAGGAACCAAACAGAACTTCTAGAAATTAAAAAAAAAAAAAATATTAATAACTAGAGTTAAAAACTCCACAGACATGTTTAAAAAGATTCAGCCCCTCCAAGGAAAGGAAGGCACGTCGGGGCTGAGCAGGGGGCGGCTGGTGAGCCAGCTCTCTGGAAAAAACCACAACAAAAACCCTGATTTGCTGCATCTGCCAAGGTGTAACTATTCCTGCTCTGGCTGATTTCAGGCTACCGACAGTTTAAGAACCGGCTCGCAGAATTCCGGAACTTTGCTGGCCATGACACAGCACAGGCAGACGGGGACGTCAGCTGGAGACCCGTGGAGGCCAGAGTCGCAGCCAGGAGGGCCCCGCTTTCGCCCTCACCACCCGGGACCCCGCGGCGCCGCGCTGCGGTCTCGGGGGACTTCTGAGAAAGAAGGGCTGGCATCCGCTGTAAAAGCAGCGCGCTCCGCCAGCCACGGCGGGAAGAAGCCCCGGCAGGCCTGAAGCTACCGGGCAGCGGGCGCAGAGGCCCGATGGGGAACGGAATCCGCACGTGAAAGCGGCTAGAACGGGAAATCCCGAGCTGTGCATGACTTACTACAGCAATGAGGATAATAAAAAGGCATGCGGTGTGTCTGGGGCCTCGGCAGAAGACTCCGGAAGCCAAAAACACCGTTTGGAACCAAAGAGACAAACCTGTGAGGGTGGAGTTTTGAATGGAGCAGTGAGGCCCGCAGGACAGGGCTGGCGCCCCCACCCCACTGAGCAAGGGGCCCCTTTTCCTTCCCACTGGGGTGGGGGTGGGGGGAGAGCGCAGGTTTGGGGTTGGAGTTAGGACCCAGGCTCGGCTCCCAGGCTTGCCACCTGGGGCGGGTGGCTCTGCTCCCCCTGCCTCCTCTTCAGAGCCTCTGCTGCTTTCACCTTCACCTGCCCTGCTCCACGAGGAACGTGCTGCAGATGGGGAAACTGAGGCCCAGAGAGGGAAGCCCTTGCTCAAGGCTGCCCAGGCAGGACAGAGCTGAGCTGCCACCGGGCTCTGAGGGGCTGGTCTGAGCCACCCAGCTCTCCGTGGGGGCTGTTCCGACCTGACTCCGGTCTCCGAGTTCGGCTCCCCTCCTCCCTGCTCCGTGCGTCCACAGGTTTGGTCTGAAAGCAGCACCATTTCTCCTGCAACGTCGGCCCCTAGGGACGGGAAGCAGATGCCGCAGAGCGAGCACTCCAGGGCAGGGACGCTGAGAAACAACAGCCAGCCAGCTCGGGGCACGGGGTGAACCCCAAACAGCAGCATGAAAGCAAACGCGTTTTTTACAGGGGTCTGGCGTCCAGGGCCTTAAGGGAATCTGCTGAGGCCAGGGTCAAGTTCACCACGAGGGCAGCGTGGGCCTGGGCCGCCTCCAGCAAGCACAGCCGGGTGGGGTGTGTGGCGTTCTCGGCGCTGACCCCTCGCACATAAATAAAGTCCAGCGCACTTTGAGGCTGGACTTCAAAAATGCTAACGAGTTCTAGTCATAAGGAAACATGCTGGCTTCAACCTTCTCTGGTCCCCTTAATGAGAAGCCTGGAAGCCGACCCCGTGGTTGTTGGGGGGGTGGGGTTCTCCGGGAGAAGCAGCCTGTCTTCCTGTCATTTGCTGTCCTAGGGGTCTCTGGCACGGGCCCCCATGGACCCCTCACTCGTAAAGTCAGTTTAAGAGGCCAAAGCCTTCCCTGCCCACACCAAGGTCCCTCTGCAAGGCGTCTAGGGAAGAGCTTTCAAGGTGGGATCCTTGGAGCCCAAGGCCCTGGGTGAGGGGAGCGGGAGGGCAGGGTCATCGCCTGCCGCTCTTCTGCTCCCGCCAGCCTCAACCTTTACCTGTTTTATATGTCGGGTCATGAGTAAGTGTGTATCAGTAAGCGTTCTGCTGCTAGGACATTCCCTGGAGAACCACAGGGCATCTGTCTCAAGGCCACCTCGGGGGTACGGACGAGTCGGGGGCTTGAGGAGGCTTTGGTGAGGGTCCTTCTCTGGGGATGCTTCTGTGGGCTCAGCGGGGGAAAGGCCCTCACACCCCAAAATGTGGTCGAAGGGCAGCAGCCCCGGAAGCTGGTTAGAATCACAGTCTCTGCAGAATCAGAGTCAGCATTTTGACAAGACCCCCCAGGTAGTTGCTGCAGCGGTGGGACAGGCCACGGCTGGAGCCCCTGGCACCTTCTGCCCTGCCCTGCCCCCATTGAGCCTCTCCCGGGTGCCTCCGGCCTCAGGGTGGACAGTGAGCCTGCCCTGTCCAAGCCAACCCTCCCGGGACAGCAACTCCAGGGCTGGGTCTCAGCTGTTACCGGATCCCTAAGAACTGGCCCCTACCCTGCCCTCGGCCTCGCCCATCTTTCAGCAGCCCCTTACGACACGCTTCATCACGGTCAGCTCCGGAGAGCACCCGCGTCACAGACGGCAAAGGGCCACACACCACTGTGGCAGGAGCGCCGCGGCATCAGACACCCAGCGGCGACCTGGTCACGGCCGCGGTCCGCCCCGCCTGCGACACCTGCTCGCGCTTTGTCCCCATCTCTCTCTCTAGAGCCCTCTTCTTCCTAACTTGTAAAGCAGTCCTCCACTGGGGGTGGGGGCAATTTCGGCCCCCAGGGGACATTTGGCAATGTCTGGAGACATTGTGGGGTATCATGGCTCAGGGCTAGAGGCCAGAGAGGCTGCTAAATATCTCAGAGCTCCGCAAACAGAATTATCCGGCCTCGAATGCCAATAGAGCCGAGGTTGAGAAACCCTAGTTTGGACTGAAGATTCTTTTTGGGGTCCTCGAGCGTTTGAGTATCTGATGGAGCATCTGGACTTTTCTCCCCCAGGAAATTTCACATGAGCCCCCAATTTTTCTTCAAGTTGGGTTAGGTTATGGAAAACGAGGCCATCTCATTTTCCAAAATTGCAAACTGTTTCATGCCTTGTGATCTCAGCACGCGCCTGGGAAGGGTCCATCAGGGAGAACGCCTCTTCAGTCTGAAGCAGACACGATGGCAGCTACCCCGCTGATCGTGCTGGCAGGACCCCACGCCCTGCTCAGATCTTGGTGGACCCAAACGGTCTTTTCATAGGTTTTGGTTCTGCCCTCTCTGGGAGAGCAACAGGCTGTGGCCATTGACAGCTCTTTCAACCAACTGCGGGCAGCCTCGCTCATCTTGGCTGAGAAGTCGGGGCTTAAGGGGGTCCTTGTAGAACGCAGTTGATGATCTGAGAGAACAGCGGGGAAGGGGGGCCCACTCAACTTCACCCACTTTGAAAACTGGAACTGCCTTGTCTAAGCAAAATAACATTTTGATTTTTAATGGGCTGAACTGACTGCCGAAAGCCTCTTTCAGCTTTCGAGCCCTTACCAATGAAATATTGGGGTATTTGTTGGGACAGACAGATCTTTTTATGACATTAACCAAGGTCCTTATATTTGTTTTTCATTGCAAAGTCCTATTAGAGAATGAAATACCAAGGAAAACAGGATGTGTGCCTGGCGTAGCATTTCATTGGGTTTGGAGAGGCCCTTTTCTCTCTCTTTCTTGGGCAGCTTTCCTCCCATTTCAATACTAACAACAATATATGAAAGAGTCTTAACGCCAGCCAGTGAGGCTGCATCTCAAGCCCTCAGCAAGGGTCATGCACAGGAATGACCCAGGTGTGATGGCTAGTTCTATGTCAACTTGGCCAGGCGACAGTGTCCAGCTGTCTGCCGTTCTGTTTTCTAGATGAGGTTGGCATCAATAACCAGTTGACCTAAGCGAAGGGGACTGCCCCCAGGAAGGCAGAGGAGAAAGAACCGAGGTTTCCAGAAAAAGAAGAAATTCTGCCTCAAGACTTTCACCTCACCCCACATACAAAATTAATTCAAACTGGGAAGTGGATGTGGCTTAAGCGGTTGGGCACCCACCTACCACATGGGAGGTCCCAGGTTCGGGTCCCAGTGCCTCCTAAAGAAGACGAGCAAGACAGTGAGCTGACGTGACGGGCTGGCGTGGTGAGCTGATGCAAGGAGATCACACAATGAGGAGACACAATGAGACACAACAGCAGGGAGCAGAGGTGGCTCAAGTGATCGGGCGCCTCCCTCTCACATGGGAGGTCCCGGGTTCAGTTCCCAGTGCCTCCTAAAGAAGACGAGCAGACACAGAGCAAACAGACACAGAGAGCAGACAGCAAACCCAAATAATGAGGGGGGGGGAAATAAATAAAATAAATCTTTAAAAAAATTAATTCAAAGTGGATCAAAAAGATAAATTAAGAACTAAAACTATAAAACTCCCAGAAGAAAACACAGGGAGGCATCTTTAGAACCTTGTATTGGAAAACAGATTCTTAGATTTTATGCTTACACTGAAAACACAAGCAACAAAAGATAAAAACAGATAAATGGTACCTTATCAAAATTAAACACTTTTGTCCATCAAAGGACATTATTAAGAAAGTGAAAATTCACCTACAGAATGAGGGAAGATATTTGGAAACCATGTATCTGATAAGGGCTTAATATACAGAATACATAAAGAACTCCTGCAACTCAAAAACAAAAAGACACTCAACCCAGTTAAAAAATGGGAAAAGGACTGAATAGGCATTTTTTCAAAGAAGATCTACAAATGACCTATAAGCACATGAAAAGATGCTCAACAACATTAGCTATCAGGGAAATGCAAATCAAAACCACGATGAGATCCCACTTCACATCCACTAGAATGACTACTACTAAAAAAATAAAAATAAATGTTGGGGAAGCTGTAGAGAAACAGGAACCCTAGTGCATTACGGATGGGAATGTGAAAATGGTGCAGCCACTGTGGAAAGCTGTTTGGCGGATCCTTGGAAAGTTAAGTATAGAATCACCATATGAACTGGCAATCCTACCTCTAGATACGTACTCCAAAGAACTGAAAGCAGGAACTTGAACAGATACTTGCATATTTATGTTCATAGCATTATTTGCAATTGCCAAAAGGTAGATGTAACCCAAGTGTCCATCAACAGTAGAATGGATAAACAAAGTGTGGTCTAGCCATACAAAGGAATATTATGCAGCTGTGAAAAGGAATGAAGCTCCGATACATGCTTCATTCTACATGAAGCTCCGATACATGCTTCCGATACTACATGGGTGAACCTTGAAGACGTCATGTTGAGAGAAACAAGACAGACACAACAGGTCAAATACTGTGTGATCTCACGGATATGAAATAATTAGAATGTGCAAAACCAGAGTCAGAAATTAGAATTCAGGGGTGGGTGGGGAATGAGGAATCAATGCTTAATTGGTACACGGCTTCTGTTTGGGGTGATGGCAATTTCTGCTGATGGATGGTGGTGACGGCAACACAACATTGTGCATGTAATTAACACAGAGTTGTATATTCAAAGCAGTTAAAATGGGAAAATTTAAGTTGTATGTACATTATGAAAAAATAAGGGAAAAAAACCATAGAACTATATAACACAAAGGATGAACCCTAGTATAAATTATGGTTTTTAGTCAGTAGAATAATTATAATCATACAGGTTCATTAATTGTAACAAAGTTACCACACTGATGTGAAATGTTACTAACAGAGAAAACTGCGTATGTGTGTTGGGGGGTGTCTACAGGAACTCTACTTTCTGCATGATGGTTCTGTAAACCTACATTTACTCTAATGAGAGAGAGAGAGAGAGAGAGAGCGAGAGAGAGAGAGAGCGAGCTTACACCATCTACTCTGATCTGAGTTTCCAGCCTGCCGACAGCCCTGCAGATTTTGGACTTGCTAGGCTCCACGATCACGCGAGCCAGTTCCTTAAAATAAATCTCCTACGACGAATACACACCTATCAGTACGTATCTACATACATGCAGCCTGCTCTTTCGGGCTCCCTGGGGCTCCCTGGCTAATGGCGACACTCTTGCCATCCCCATTTTACACACGGGGAAACAGGCTGAGCAGCTACCTAAGTCGGCCAAGGCTACAAAGGTCTGGGGTTTGGCCTGCCTCAGTTTGCATGCCCTGACCCCTGAGGTCCCTTTCAAGCAGGAGATGATGCTCCCGGCAGGAGAGAGAGAAGAGCCGTTGGGGGGCAGGCCAGGCTCCCTGTGGAGGGCCGAGCTTGAGACCCCAGCTCCCAGCCAGAGGCCTGTGCCCTGGCGGCCTCGCCTGCCTTTGCGCTGCCTGCTTGTCCATGCGGTTAGAAAAGGCCGTGCTGAAATAAACGCTGCAGGGTAGCAGTCTTGTTCCGGCAAAAAGCTGCAGGGCCAGCCGGGCGGAACAGAGGGTGAAGACAGAGAGGGCAAAATCCCTGCCTCTTCCGAGTGGCCCCTGCCGAGACAAAGCCAGGGAGCAGACTCCCAGCTCCCAGCCAAGACCTGGTTTCCAGCTGCTGCCCTCCGAGGCAGCGGGAGAGGTCTTGGGATCCTTGCTAAGCTCAAATCTCTGCTTCCTGGCCGGCAACACCCTTTAACGCCCCTCGTATGCTCTCGCAACTCCAGTGGGAAACCAGACCTGCCGCGGAGCTCGTGGGCGCCCGCTGGATGACCAAGCCGCAGGAGGGCTAAGGGCCACCCAGGAAGAACCCCGTGAGGACGCTCGGGATGGAAAGGGGCTCCACGGGGTGCTTGGATGGCTTCCAGGGAGGTAATGGATGCTTATCCCGGAATAAAGTTTCCAACCCAGTGTCCGTGAGCGGACTTGTGTCCCCAGAAAGATGGGGGCCAAGCCCTGTACCTGGGAGCATGACCTTCCTGGGAAACAGGGTCTGTGCAGGTGTGACCGGGTTAAGAGGAGGTCAGTCCGGATTAGGGTGGGCCCTAATTAAATGACTGCTGTCCTCGTAAGGAGGGGGACATCTGGACACGGGGAGAAGGGCACTTGAAGACAGGCGAGATTGGGGGGCGCAGTTCCAAGCCAGGGCGCGAGCACGGCCCACTCACACGGCGATTTCAGGCTCCTGGCTTCCAGAACTGGGAGACAACACAAGTCTGTTGTTTTACGTCACCACGTCTGTGGCCATCTGCTTCGGCAGCCATAGGACACTTGTAATACAGCTGGGTTCCCCCATTTGCCATCTGGAAAATGGTATCTGCTCTACATCTTCCAAAGGCATTCTTATCACTGAGCCAAAAGGATTTATTATTTAGGGACAGGGGGCTCCTGTTGACTGAATATCAAACCAACACTGTACCAATTTTTACTTTAAACATCCTTGGTTGACTTAACTGCTTCCTAAGTTAACTCACTGACTTTTTTCCTGCTCTTAATGTGTTTTGGAGATGATTCCTGATTTTTTATTAGTCCGCTCAGTACAGAGCTGTTGGCCAGAGCCTCTTGCCCAAAGGTTAAATGAAAGAGGAAGGCCACGTGGCAGAGAGAGGTTGAGATGTTGGCTGGGGACACACAGCGAATTGGCTGAGAAGTCGAGGGACTTCGGTCACTGAAGGCAGACATGTGTGCGAGCGGGTCGACCTTCTGAGCCCCGCAGAAAACTTCCTCTTAGAAAGGTTCTCAAGCTTTGCTAGGGGTAGGGGCACCAGAAAACATGAGGGGGTCCCCAGGGACCAGCCAGTTCAACCTCTCCATTTCACAGATGGAGAGACTGAGGCCCCATGAAAGGAAGACTCCCAGGAGGGCTTCATCCTCCATCCCCGGGAACGGGCAAAGCTTCCCAGAAGAGGAGCCGACCCCGAGCCCCGCCCTGAGCCCCAAATTCACTGCTGGGAAGGCCAGCTCCTCCCCCAGAGCAGGACTGGGCGGGCAGGTTGGGGGTCCCCCAAACTGTCGGGAAACCACTTCTACCCAGCCGTGACCACAAGAGAGCAGCCTGCAGCTAAATGGCTGCACCTTCTGAAATGAAAGCGTGCAGCCCCCAGCGCGAGCCCCGGCCCCCGCGCGCTCACGTACGTCCTCGTCCCGCTCCAGCTCCAGGCCGGCCTCCAGGAGGTTGCCCTCGTACTCCTCCCGGCGGAGCCTCTTGTCATCCTCGTGGTAGTCCATGGGGGGTTCGGGCTCGTCAGCGCCCACCGGGCCCGCCTTCCCGGGCAGGGGCTGGTCCTGCTTGCCGCTGCGGACCCCTGAGGCGGGGTCGCCGTGTGGGGCCCTCCTGGCCAGCGTCCTGCTGCCCGAGGGCCTCTTGTGGGGGTGCACGAGGATATAGTCCACTTTGCGTTTGCCATCCCGGAAGTACAGCCCGTACCTGCACCCGGCGTCGGGGTCCACAGACAAGGAGCTCAGCAGCTGGAGGGAAGGAGCAGAGGGAACGCCTTCGGCATCAGGAGGTGAGGGCCGTTAGAAGGGGCACGCGCCAAACGAGCTCGTCCACCGAGTCATCTGTTCATCGTCCACTCATTCAACCAACACCCGCTGGGCGCCAGGTGCGGGCTCAGGGACTGAGAGCCGGGACCTCGAGCCAGGCCCTGCTTCTGCACAGCTGACCTTCTAGGGCAGGGGCTCCTAACCTTCTCTGTTCCACGGACCCCTGTGCCAGTCAGGTGGCAACCACGGGCCCTTCACTAAGCCCACACTGCACTGTGTATTATTTAGTAAATATATCACGCCCGCACCAACATGTCCCCACAAGAATAGTTTTTTTGAATTTCAATTCACGCCCACGGACCCCTGGTTAAGAACCCCTCTTCTAGAAAGAGCCACTGGGAACCCAGAAGGCGCTGCCTCCTATGAAGCAAAGGCGGGCTGGCGCCAGGGGTCTGGGCGCCCGGAAGGGCTTTTGTGAAAGCCACCAAGTGAAAGCACCGAGTTGAGGCGTGGGGGTCTCGGGGTCTGTGTGAGCAAATCTCAATTTGTCTGGCCAGCGCCCAAGGTGCAGCCATGTTGGTGACCAAGGCAGGGCTCAGGACCCTCACGGGGGCTCTCACAGTGCCGGGGGCGGGGAGGGGAGGTGGGGGGTGAGCGAGGAAGGCAGTGGGGTCCTGGGAGCTGGGGCGGCTCTCCCCTGCGGTCCCTCGCCAGCTGGGCGTCCCCCC
>JAQZBX010035722.1:0-24459 GCA_029593785.1 Cabassous unicinctus
TAAACTTACTTAAATAGATTCTTGCGATAGTAAGAAGAGGCCATTCTAATCTTGATGAAAAAAATAAATTGCAACCCCAGCCCAAATGTATCACAAATCTCTAGAGAACCAAATCTAGAGGAGAAGAGAAACCAAGTGTTGTTCTTCCAGGTTTATGTTAAAATCAGCTCAGATAGGGTCATTTTTCTCCTTCATGTATAACAGAACACAGGCTTACAAAAGTGAAAACAGAAATCAGAAAATGTGACAATCTTTGCAAATAACTGCTACATTCTCAAGCAGGAAAATTATGTCAATTTTATTTCCAAAAGTTCCAGGCCCTAAATATGCAAGGTTGATGGAGAGATGAATATCAAGGAAAAAGATGGGTAGAAATAAGAAACTGTTTCCTCACTATGCTCAAGTTCTAAAAAATATATATTCATTCATTTATTCAATATGTATTCACTGAGACCCTATAGAATGCCAAGAATTTTAATTGCTGAGGCTAGAGCTTTGAAAAAGAAGGACACTATCCTTTCCCTCATGCAAGGTTAAGTAGGGGTTGATAGGTAATTAATGAATAAATAAGCAAATATCAGAGAGCAGTTAGTACTATGAAAAAAACACTCTGGAAATTACTGCAAGATATTCTTTCCAATGTGCTGCAGCTTTCTCATGATCCTGCCTCCTTATAACCTTTACAGTGGTCTACTAAACCATTAATCTTATTTTGCCACACCTCTGCTAAATTCTTTCATTTCCTCCTAGAGAATAAAAATGAATACCTCATGGTGTTCCCCATCCTTCACAACATGCCGTCTCCACCTGCTCCCCATCAAACCTCACTTTTCATACTATGTAATTATGTCTCATAATTTGTAACCTTCATTCGTCATCCACTCATTCATCCATTCCATCAAGAAAATATTTATTGAGATGCCTGTACATGCTGGGGATACAATGGAGAATATAGTTATGGTCTCTTCTGTTATAAGAACCTAAACCCTGGTTGAGAAGACAGATAGTAAGCACACTCCCTCAGAGATACTGCCAATTGTAAATGTGAAAAGTGCTTAAAAGGGGGGAACTTGACATCATTAGAATGAATAAAAGGGGATATGATTCCTAGGAAAAATGACAATTGGACATCTACTAGTAGTTATCTTACTATATTGCAATTATTTGTTTATATGTGTTCAGTAAATTTGTGTACTCCTCCAAGAAAGGTAACGTCTGAGCACCATATGAAGGATAACAAATGATAAAAGTACTGTTGCCAATAGGTTTTATACCTCTTCCCACCACATCACAGATAGTTGGGACTACAGCTAAAAGCAGACTCAACAGACTCAAGTGCAGTTTTTATTATTATCAAGTTGGTCTTCCATACCTAGTTCTCACCAACATACATCTCATAATTACCCATAACTCATGTGGCCAATGACCTTTGTCTTTCTTCTTCCAATTCAATATAAAACCCTGTTCTCTAACTCTACATCTCTAAAGAAAATATCATATTTACCTGCTAACCCCTTCCTAGGGTTAAAGGTCTTAAATTAATAGTATGATTTTCCATCTGGCAAGAAAGAACTCAAGAATGTTAAACTTGCCTCTTACCTCCTGGTGGGTATAACATCCCCCTTTGTATGTACAGTATCCACCCCAAAACATTAGTTGATGTGCTAGAAATTATAGGAGACAAAGAAAATTCAGGGTTAGATAATCCCTGACATGACCCAGTGTGGCACTTATTTATATTCTTAAATTCCTGGGTATATATACATAAATATATCTCATTCACATTTTCACCTATTTGGGGGAGTTAATTTCACACCCAAATTTAGAGGTCAAGCAGTCAAGTTTCCACCTATTCCCATCTATTTGTGTTTAGCACATATGGATAAAATGTTTCAACAAGATCATAAAATCACATCATGTCAGAAAAATGACTTTCTCAGAATGTCTGGAGGGTAATGTTTTGGATAGATTAAACTAAAGCATCATATCAAGGAAGTTGCTGGCCTGCAAAACATAATGTTCTTCTTTAACTAGAAAGGGAGAGAGAGCACAGAACTGCAGAAGAAGAATGGCAGAGACATTTAATTTTTAATATATAAACAATTTGCTCCTTGGACACATTATATCAAGATGAAATTTGAGAAATCATTTTTCCCTACAAAAACCTCTGGAAAAAATATCTTACTGAGAAGCAAATTGTGAAGTACTAAGGTACAATATATAGCTTCTTTTATTGTCTTCTTTTGATCCAGTCTTCATCTAAGATTATTATTTAGAAAGGAGCCAAATTATACCTGAAAATTAGTATTTCTATCTTAAATTTAATTCAGTTTCTTTTATGGAGTGCATTACAACTATTCTAAAGTATTCCTGGCAGGTGTAGTACTTCAAGGTATACAAATCAGGACCAGTTGCTTCAAAATGAAAGTTACTATATATTGAAACCCTAAGATCTTATGTTTCAGTATATTTTGTAGGTGTCTTTTAAACGTTTAAATAAATGAATTTGAATTCCCCAAAAGACTGTTTCCTTATGCATGGCAGTGATTCCCTGTATATGAGAAAGCAAACTCTTGATTTTGCAGGGAAAAAAAGGGCCAAAGAAATTATATGAGAGCAACTGTATGTCCTTTTACAGCTAGAAGTTGGCTTTAAACATTCCACGCCTCATAAATAAACAGAAGAGTTCTGTGAACTATATGCAGATGGCTGGGTCTACACTGGGAGCCTTTTGTGATGACTTTGGTTTGCTTCCCTGTTTTGTCATCTCTTAAAATATCTGCAAAAATTCTTTTGCTCTGCTCCTCAGAAATAGGACAGTGGAATCCTGTAACTTGACAATTTGCACTCTGCTTGGTTGGGGCTTTATAAAGCATGGAGAAATCAAAAATTTTTTCTCATGATTGTACACATAAAAATATCTCCCCCCACAACTGGCATGAAAATGCTTTCTGTTTTAAATATTTATTGCTTTATTTTTAAAGGAAGTGCAATGAGAGAGGCAAGGCTACAAGGTGGTGAAAGAAAGTAATAAGCCAAAGAGGGGGAAAATCCCACAAACCGCATCAAGGAAGAGATGAGATTGGCCACTTAAGTGAGCGAGTTTAAGGTTACCACGATGCACTGAGCTACAGTGTTCCTGCCAAGCCCAAATGAGAAAAGGAGTGGGAAGAATAAGTTCATCCTACAAAGCAAGGCAGGGAGAAAGGCACCAAAAGTCAAGTGGAAAAGCTAACACAGCAGTTGTGTGTTTTGTTTTATTTTTTACACGGTTATGGCACAGAAATCTTAGTAGGCTGGTAAGGACATAGGATATATATATATAAAAGAAATGAAATAATACACATTTCAGTGTTTAATTCATTTTGTTCAACTGCCCCCACTACCCCAAACACACACACGCACACACACATTCACGTACTCATCACCATTAACTCCGTAGCAACGGTCATTTGCTTAGCTAATCATAAAGCTTCTTTCTCAACAGCAAGAGCCTAAGGACTCTGGCAATGTAAAAAGTATTGGCATTTCTCTGATGTATATTCAAAAATCTATATTACAATTCTTAATTCATCATGCATGAGTCAGCAATAGATACACTGTATCTTTAAAAAGACATGAAGCTTTCCAGTCAGGCCTTTTAAGGCTTTACAAATAGCATTTCAAGAGGGTTGAGAATGTAGACTAAGATAGCAGATGGCTTTTAGTATAATACTGCTCCAGGATCCTTTGATTTTATTACTTTTGCCTTTTGATGGTGCTCTTTTCTGGTTTGTTTTGATGACTTTGTGGCCTAATGGACTGAAATCAGACAGTGAAGCTGAAAACCCTTAAGTCCTAATGACAGAGAGTGACTTATGGGCAACCTTGGGTAAAGTATTGCATTCTGCTCATTGCAGTTTCTATGGCAGAAAATAAAAATCATGCTGACACCCCCTTAGGGTGGGCTGGGCAGACTAGTTACTATTAGTAGACTTACATTATATAAAATAATATTAGCTCCTGTTTATTAAGCATTCCCATGAGCCAGACGCTATTCAGGTACGCGTAGTCCACATAATATCATATAAACTGTGAATTGTCAACCCCATTTTAATTAGAAAAAGAGCCCAAAGAAATTCGAGATCTTGAATTTAAGTCCGACTACAAGTGCCCTTCTCTTTCCTTTATGCAACACTATCTCTGCTAATGAATACTAATAATTAAGATCTAAAATGCTTAGCAATTATTAATTAGTTATATTAATGTAACTAATTATATAGTTACAAATTATTAATTGATTTTGCAGTCAGGGCAGACTTTCAGCACTAGTGTTTCATTGCTCCTTGATTTTATTAGTCCATGTGTACTAGAGTAATATTTGAAAACAAGTACCCAAAAGAAAGAACAAAGGAAAGAAAGTGAAAGGTAGAAGCAGGGGCAGGAGGGCAGGAGGGCTGGAGGGAAGAGAGGAATGGAGGAAGGAGAGCTTGTTCCTGTAGTCTATAAATTACCATTAGATTTCTAAATGTGCAGATGATGAATTGATTTGTCAGAAAGGTTGGCTCCCATTTGAGGGTGAAACCACGGATGCCAGACTTTGTATGTTTGGTGGTCCTTAGTTTAATTATTTTTCCTGTAGGTCATTGACCTGCAACAGATTGAAGATGTTTTACAGTTCCGGGGAGCACAGAGAGATAGGGAATCTGAACCTTCAAAAGAAGACAGGATTCTTGGGCTTCTTTACCAAACCAGGCACTCACTTGTGAAATGAAGTGCTTTATTTCTAAATGATCTTTCTGATAGATCACTTCTAAGTGACTAAATGCATTTTCTATTTTTAATTAAAACAGCAAAGAAAACAAAACTTATAGAAATGTGTTTGAGAGGTGGGCATAATTTAAGGGAGAAGCAAAGGATTTGAATGGAATGATTACAGTCACATCTAATGCTACAGTATCAAGAAAATGCCTTATGTAAGTTCCTCTCCTGAGAGGTAATTCTAGAAAACGAAGGATAAAGTCCCTGAATTAAAAAAAATAAGTCTCTTCAAGCTCCTATTTCCAGGGCCTGGGGAGAACCACATGCCTATGCTTTCTTTAAAAAAAAATATGTCTTTATTTTTCTTTTCATTTCGCCTGCCACTCATTCAACAAGGGCCTCAAAGCACATTAAAACATTAATTTATAATACTTATGCATATGTAGCGGAATCCCGGAAGATTGTGAGTACTTACTTGCCAATGGAAAATAGGCCATATGGAGCACCCAGGCACTCTATACACAACTGAAGTAGATTATCTCCCCCAGCCCCCAGCCCCAGCATGACGAAGAAGATATTTGGCTACAATATTTTGGAACCTAAGGTGCTCTTGTGGATTGTAAATGCCAACTTGGAATGGAATTGGTCTCATATAAGGCAGTCATAGATTAAAACACAGTAATGTCATGCCTATTTCTAGTCAATTATTTCTTAAAGCCTGAACTCTGTTTAGTGCTTTACATTACCGTTTCATTTATAGAGACATTAGTAATAGAGTGAGAATTAATTTGTAGAAATTGGAGAAAATAAAAGTTTTCAGCCGGCGGGTATATCATCTTTGACCTAGAAAACACTACGTTTTTGAAGAATTCATGCAACTTTGTCAGAATGCAAAGAAGAAATTGTATAAAACCTTTGAGTTTATCAATTTGGAAAAACTGGTGTACACTGGTAAAGTGAACCTCACCCTCAAAGACTTTACAAACTAACATATATTCTTTTTTGCCTGTTTTCCGTTTTGTTTTTACCTTTCCTTCCTTATATAATACTAACTGCTTGCATGTCACAGTTTGCCATTTCTTAAATGAAATAACAAGTTCCTAGATAAAATGGTAGGCAATTATCTCTGGAATGCTGCAGAAAAGAATTCCTGAAGCCTCTGGCTAGTTGCAGAAGGTCTTACATTAATCACTTTCTTCCTCTGCATGCTTGTCTCCTCTTAGTAGTGTCCAATGTCAAGTCAGACAGTCCATGCGGGACTCTGGATAGAACGTTAAAGGGGCATTACCACACACTGCAGGTGTCCAGAGGGAACAAAGCCCTTGGCCAAGAGTAATTTTAATCATTTCTGCACATGTTTAATCAAATTTTTCTGTGGGGCCTATTTGTTCCTGAAATCCTTCTTATATTTCTTAGCATAGAATTGTTGATTCAACTTAAAGCAAGTCAGTGCAGTTCTTTTATTCCAAACCACTCTAGAATTTTTTTATTTTTTATTTTTTTTAAGGAGGTACTGGGGATTGAACCCAGGACCTCGTACATAGGCACTCAGCCACTGTGCTACATCGGCTCCCCTGGATTTTTCTTTGTCTGTCATTTGGTACCTTCTTTTTGAAAATACTGACAACCAAATGCTGGCTTCTCATTGCTAAATGTTTTATGTGTGTCTCAAGGAGGAGCTCAAAATGCCCCCACTGTGCTGGTCAGTATGGCTTAAGTGAGTCAGCTGTAATGGACTCTAAGGTACTCAGCTCAGCTATTGAAGTTAAACAATGAGTTATTTTGACATGCATTTGGAGTCACAATAATGTAAATGGTGCATTCATCAGGGGATTTTTATCTCTGTTTTTGAAACCTGCAGATATTGTAATACCATCTCAAAATGATCTGAACCAGCCAGAGCCAGGCATTTTTTTCCATTATCATAACCTCCAGGCTACAGGATTTTTTCATAACACTATTTTCTTCCTGGGTCTACTGAGCATGTTTTCAAAATTATTATACTTCACAATAAAACTTTCAGGAGAGAAATTTAAATTTTCATAAGCCACAGTAAACGAAACTATGGAAAAATCCACCAACATCGACAATCGCCTGGGCAGCACTGGTTATTCCTTATAAAATACTTAAGGGTTTTCAATAAAATCATAATACCTTCCCCTACATTTTCTACTTCTTTTATACTGCTGGAATTTAAACTCCATTTTTTATCTTACATAAACTTCAGATTATGTTAATTGTATAGTTTTCCATTTCCTGTGCTTACTTCCTCCTGTGAATCCACACAAGTATTTGAAACTCTTATAACACTTATTGCATTTGGTCTGGTACGTACTGGTGTACATTGGTAAAATAAACCTAATCTTCAAAGATGCTCTACCGATTATATCATCCTTATTATCACTAGTAAACTATGCTCTCTATAAAGGCAGGAAATACATCTTCTTTATCTTATTTATCTCTACATCACTTGTAATGCATTATAACTAAAAAATGTTCAACAAAGTGATACAATAAATCAAATAAGTTAGCACTGATAACTGTCAACCAAATATGGATCACATAAGGTAGAAAATTAGGGATTAAAAATTGTAGCTGTACTTAATGCTAAATAAGGCTTCTTTTTTTTCTATTTTGTGATTTCATTGCATATGTCTTGTTTGGATGTATATTTAATTCAAGAAAAACACCTTCGTTTCATACCAAGCTCTGCCTTCTTTTTAAAACTTTTCAATATGCATTCATATTCATGGATCCATTTACTATTATATCACCTCATGGAGTAGATAGAATAGATATTATTAGCTACACATTTCACATGGTAAAATGGAGATACAGAATGGCTGTGAGATACCTAAAGTTACACATGTTTTTAATCAGTAGAAAATATTGTAAATAATTATATCAAATGCATTGTTTCGTTGTGATGAGCAGGACTGACCATACAAATGTGTGGAACCGAGTGCAAAATGGAAATGCAGGGTGCCTTGTTCAAAAATTATTAGGGATTTCAAGATGCTGACAGCAGAGCATTAACCCAAGCATGTGGCCCTGCGTGAGGGCACAGGTCTAACTCCAAGAGGACTGCATTGGTTTACCGCAGGATGAGTAAATAATTTATATATGGAAAAAAAAAATAGAAGAATGCCTGCTGTGTGGTAAGTATTGTAATATATGTGTTAGCTTATTATTATTAAGGAGTTTACATCTTCACTGACCATGTAAGAAATATAAAGGAAAAAAGGCAATTTTTTTTATATGCTAGGTAGATCTAAATTTCTAATAAGCTCTAAATTTTGTAACACTGTTCTTCTCATATCCTCTTGATTAAGAATTCCATCACCAAAATATACCACCTCTTATTTATTTCACAGAAACAACTCTTTTGTCTTTACTTCAAAGAAAATTTGCAGAATGTTTCCTTTCATTCTTTTTGTATGACATTTATATAACATTTTCTATTTATCTGCATAATTTTTGTCTTAACATGGTATGTTTTATATATAATAGGACAGAGAGTTTCTTAAAAGGAAGTCAAAGTCTGCTCTTCTCTCTAGTGTACAGATAGATGGAAAGTACTTTCAGGTTTTGTTTACTTTGTTCATTTCCTCCCTAGTATCCTATCCTTAACTGTAAGAAATATGCACTTCTGTGGTAGGCAGAATAAAGGCCCCCAAAGATGTCCACATCCTAATTCCTGGAACCTGTGAGTAAGGTTTTTGTTGTTGCTGTTTGGTTTTTAATGGAACTTTGCAGATGATATACAGGTGCTAATCAGCTGATCTTAAAACAGGAAATGAATCTGGATTATCCATTTGAGCCTATGTAATAACACAGGTCCTTAAATGTTGATGGGAAGGGCAAAAGAGTTGGTGTTAGAATGATGTCACATGAAGAAAACTGAACCTGCCATTGCTGCAGTAGAAGATGGAGGAAAGGACACGAGCCAAGAAATATGGGCAGCCTCTAGGAGCTGGAAAATTTAAGAAAATGGATCCTCCCCTACAGCCTCTAGAAAGGAATGTAGCCATGTCAACACCTTGATTTTAGCCCAGGGAGACCCATTTCAGACCTCCCACCTCAAGAAATGTCGGTTAATGTATTTGTGATGTATTAATCCATGGAATGTGTGGTAATTTCTTACAGCAGTAATAGAAACTAATACAATATCTGCATATACATACACACATGCACGTAAGTACACTCCAAATATGTTTTTAAGCATGAAACATCCTATCTTTAATGTCCAGTAAATACCCTTACAAATGCAGACTCTTCTGTCTGGAAACCAGTGCTGCTTCTCCTTCTCCAGTGGATATCAACCAAACTTCTACATTCTGCCAGAGAAACACTGTTAGGAAGAGCAAATAACCTAATTTCCTTGACTTCGGCTGAGTGTTTTGACCTTCCACACTGGTCCTTCTTCACTGAACCTATTCTCTATATAATGGGTCGGTCGCACTAGTTGATGGCAATATACTTATCTCTCTTACTCACTTGACAGTGAATGCCTAAAGGACACGGACTGTGACCTTATTCACTTCTGCGTAATGAGTATTTAGACAATGCCTGGTACATGGCAGTTCCAGCAATGTTGTTTGATTAATGAATGTATGATAGGAAAGCTCTTTAAGCCCCACACATGCACACACACATGCATACAAAGGCACATACCTCAAGGTAAATTTACTCTAATTATTTCACTTACTCCTATCTACAATGTTATCAAGTAGACACAGTCTTGGAAAAAGTGAGTGGCAGAAATGGATTGCAAGGTCTAATTCAGGCTTGTAATGGCAATTCTTTAGAGCTTTCTGATCACTGTTTGACTAATGATCAATGAAAGAGACACAGACTTCACTGTTCTCAGTTAATATGATATCATATAAACCAAAAATAAAATTCTTCAAGAGTGGAATCACAGGATCTATTGTTGTGTTATTAGAGTTTATATCCTTTCATTCATCTACAGTGTGACAAAGCTCACAATTTTGTCTTCAACTTGTGATGTCAAGCTCATGTCTAGGTGTGAATAAATTTATACACTTTTCAAAAAACTTAAATCTTAGTTAGTTATGTGTGAGTTACTGTGCTTTTTTAAGTGCCCTTTTTCTGGGTTCATTGAAATGACAATTCATTTACATATTATGTTGGTTTGAGTCTTTTGTAGACCTCAGAAAATTGTGTTCTTAAATTGAACCTATTGTGAATGTTTGATTAGATTATATCAGTTAAGGGCTATCTGATTAGATTGTTCCAGGAGGGCATGACCAAGGATGAGAATACTCTTATTGGAGTCCTTCTTAAAGGGAGTAATAAAAACTGCAGAAAGGAGAAAGCCAGGAGAGACTAGCCTACACTGCCATATGTGCCTGATCACCCTCAGCTGAGCCCGGGGAGAAAGTGAGCCTGGAAGAGAAGGCAGAGACCAGCTGAGACCAGCAGAACCACCATTGTGCCTTGCCACGTGGCAGGAGTCCAAGATCACCAGCAGCTGACATTCAAGGACAGAGCTTCACGTGATGCCTTAATTTCAACATTTTTTTCAGCCTCAGAACTTTAAGCTTTTAACCTAATAAATACCATTTGTAAAAGCCAACCTATTTCTGGCATATTGCTCCCAGAAGCTTTTAGCATGCTAAAGCATGTACCATTTCATTAGTGGCTAGATCTCAATAGAGAGTCATACATTAAAAATGGAAACTTATGAAAACGTAAACATGAGTCACCCATAATACTGTGATTTCAGGGACTTATCTCTTTAGCTGAAAGATCACTTGTCTAGCAGAGCATGACAAAGTAATTATAGTGATGGCTGTGTACTATAATACCCTATAATACTCGTTATGTCCATTTTACAGACAAAACTTTGTTCCTATCGCTAGTAAGGAAAACACACTCTAGATCTACCATTATTTAATTTACTGTTAAGATAAGTCTGACTCTAATGGACTTCTTCCTTGTTTGGATTGGGCCTGATGTGGGAGGATGGACACAATGAGGAGAGGCCCTTCTGTCTCTTTTGGTTTATTTGATTTTGGTTTAGTTTTAGTCAACTAACTAAGGACATTTTCTTAAAATATTTGAATAACGGAAGAAAATATGTTTGATAAATCTGTTGGGTTCCTATATGCAAAACCATACATTTGTGCTGGCAACTTGTGCTCAGAACTTTGCATTTGTTATCTCATTAAGCTTAAAATTTACCTTACCCAATGAACAGGTATACAGCTGTTATAAATGTCAGGACCAAGATTTGAACCCAGTTCTGTTCAGTTAACCAAGACCATGCACCTAACCCCTTCTCCAGAGTGGCTGTCAAAAATGATTTATCTTTTTAATTGTCCAGACACAAATGAATGAAGTTTATAAGGGATAAAACATAATCACTTGGAGGAGAAGATTAAACATCATAGACAACAAGATGTATGCAAAAGAGAGCTAGCAGTGTATGTCAGAGTAAAGAAAAGCATAAACACTAAATAAGGCCAATTGTGAGAGAATGTTAAATAGTTGAGTGTCTGGCCATGCATACTTGCAGAAAATGATTTTAATGAAATCCTCTCACTCTATTAAAAATGGTTAGACATTTTCTCTAATACAGGGAGTTGCAACAATTTAGAAGGGAGAAAAAGATAAAGAGCAAAATGGGTTGTCTGAAAGTAGTAAAAAGTTGGAAGCATTATGGGGTGATAAGAAGTGGAGAAATAATATTTTAGCTGGAGTGATTCATGTCATGATAGATGAAATTTTGTAGAATAATGAGATTAAATATAATAAGAGAAATGGAAGAGATTTATGGTAATGTTGAAAAGAGTATAAGTATTCTCATTCTGGAATGGCTAGAAGGCTAAAGAAAAGCAGAGCAATAACCTCAGAGACCTCCCAAAATCCCCCCAGATCTAGGTCCAAAACTTCTATTATTATTACTAGTGTTAGTGCTACAGAGCAGGAAAGAGAGTAAAGATAAATGAAGAAAAACAAGTCCTAACTAAACTGAGGAAATAAGAGCCAGACACGGAAGGAAGGCAAAAGACACATGAAGGATGATTTAAAAAAAAAAAAAAAAGAAACTAAAATAAAGAAAACAAGTTATTTTATTTTTATCTTTTAGTCCCAAATAATGAAATAGAAAATGTGCAAAATGTGGTACGTAAATCCATCAACAGCAGGATGTATAAAATTATAATGTCTCTATTACATCACCATATGTAGTACTTTTGATTGCTAATTACACTATCAGATGTATAGATGTATGTGATGTGAATAATTTATTTTATGGGTTTTTTTTTTAAACCTAACTTTGGCTATTGCATACACTGACAAGATTTATATCTACAACATGCATAATGTGGAAATGTAGTTTTCAGCAATTATAATATAAGTATATACTTTTCAAAGCATTCATGCTTAATTTAAATAACATGCATTTAGGTGACTTAGTTGAATTGGATTTGACATGTGGTGCATTTTTAAATGTCTCATGATAGGAATCTATTAAAGAAAAGGTTGATATAAAACAGTGACTGATAAAGAAAAGTGAAAGGAAGCAGAATAAATAAGTTTTTAAAAATTAGCACTCCACAAAACCAGAACAGATTCTGATTGGTTAGATGAGCAAGTATGATTTATTACTCTATTTATTCTGCTCTTCAATAAATAACATGGTTTCAATGGAGCAACTGCTGTATCATAAAGAATGCAGGTCATAAAGCAGTCCATGTGCCAATATACCATCAATGTATTTCCATCCCCATTCTATTTTGGAGCAAACTGTGTAATGAGATGATAAAGTTTCCTGGATTTTTGTGGCCATATTTCTAAAAACCGTGGATCATGCAAATTATTTGCTTCTTTTTTCCCCAGCTTATTGATAGCAAGGATTAATGGCATTATCTTATTCTTATCTATTTAAAATAATGACATTTGGTAAGATTTCCATCTAGCACCTGGTAGTAGAGGAATTACCCTCTATTGCTGTTAAGAGCATTCTGAACATATTTTTTTAACAGTTGGCATTTGCAGAAGTTCTTTATGGACATCAATTAGTTACTGCTGATAATTGCTTCATGAAATAGGGTGTTATCTGTGAGCTCAAGCTGTTGCTTCTAAATACTGATAAACTGATACCCCATCCACCAACTACTTAGCTTCTGCAGATCAAAATCTGATTTATTAATGGAGATTTTGCCCTCCAAGTCTGCATACAATTTAGGAAATCTCTAAAACCACTTCTCAACTTCCTCTCTGCTGAAACATATTTTTTGCTTTCTCAATTGATTATATACATCTGGATTTTACTTATTTGGCAAATAGGAAAACAAAGGGACAATTTTCTATATCTATATATTTCTTTGTGTTTAATATACATTGGGTACTTAATAATGCTTATAGAATGAAGTGTTGAATTGCATGTCCAGAACCATTTTATTCTTTCTGCCTAAAATATGGTCCCTCTTTGTTTCATCACTCACAAACTTCAATGCCAGTTCCTCCAAACCCTCTCTCTCTTCAGAACTAAACACAGAATGGCAGCTGGACTGATTGCTACAGTTGGAAAAGATAAAGTGACAAAATAAAGTGCAGATATGTACACATCTGCACATGTGGATGGGTTAGATCTGGAATAACCTCAGGCCTCAAACTTCACATCCAGGTTGGTTTAGTCCAAGGAAAATATATCTTAATGGCAGCATTCAAAACGACTCACAAGCCATAGAGGCCATTAGAAGTGAAAATAAAACACAGTCAGATGACTCCTAAGAATGAGGAAAAAATGTACAGATTAAATTTCACTATTAATATCTGTGGTTAAAAAATCAGCATCAGTGTAAAGGCAAACTGTACACAGAAACTTGTGAATGCCAAACTTGACAATACCTCGAGCGGACGTTGTTTTACACATATTTAATAGTGAATGTGTACATTGTGGGTAAAGAAAAGTGAGCAAGCACTTTAAAAGAGAGTAACTAACCAGAGAACCAAGGTCTTGGGATAGTAGTAACTAAATTTGTTGTCATCATCGTCATTTTGGTACAAGTCAATTAACAGAAACAAAGTGTGTTTATGAGCCACATTTTTTTCACTTCACTTTAATAAGACTCCATATAAAAATATGTATTCTCACAATGTAAATTGCCTGCTTAACCACACAGATGAATTTTAATGTGAGAAAAATCAGCTTTGCTTTTAAGTCACTAAAATGTTGATTACTGGGCAGCTCTGATATGCTGACTTCTAGAATCTGAAAAGCTCAGTGTGCCGCATTCCACTTGAGAGTCTCTTTTTATTGGCCACCAGCACCAAATTCATGATTGTGGTCTCAGCAAACATATATTATGTATTGACTCTTGTCTCTCTAACCCGTGCACATGTCATTTCCTCTGCTTGCAATACCTTTCACTGCTTCTTTGCTAAGGTTAATATATATTGATATAATATATATAAAGTCCTTATGTGTCAGTCATTGGTCTAAATACGTTATATGCAACTCATTTTGTTGTCTCAATAATAACAAAAATAGTATCTACCTAGTTTTTTGGGTGTTGAATGAGCTTTTATTTGTAAAGTGCTTAAGACACTGCACTGAACATAGTAAGTGCTATGTAAATGTCAGTCTTATTAAATAAGTTATTATTTTCATCATTTTATAGTTGAGGCATCAGAAGCAGAGGTAGAGCAAGTAACTCCCTAGAGATCACAAGCTAGTAAATAAGGAATTGGACTTTAAATACCAACAGTGTGCCTCCTAAACCTAATCTTATAACAATTCTTATTCAGTAGTTCTGACACTTCCCAAACACCTGCAGGAATTGTAGACTTCTTGAGAACACAAACCCATATTGATCCCAAACACCTTTCCCAAGAAACTTTTTAGAATTTATAGCTATACACACACTACATTGTAAGCTTCTCAAGAGGATAAACCACATTCTATCACATTGTCATCACCTCCATGGAACTCATTTCATAGATCTCTATGCAGCAAATGTGCACTGCAAGCAGACTGCCTACATTATGGTCTTGTAAGTATAATGCAAGTTATAATGTTTTAACTTTCAAAATTTAGCAGATATGCATGGAATATTTCATGTTTAAAGACACAAACAAATATCAATCTAGTTTAATCAGGCTTTTATTTTTTTATTGCTGAATAGACATACCAAGGTACCTGTTCAATGAGCACTCTTTCTGTACCTAATATTCTCAAGACTGGTTTTTTTTTTTTCAAGTCTTGACAATCATGTGAAAGCATATTTTAGCACTTAAAAAAAAGAATACTGCAGTTTTTAGGGGCTGAGATTTGAGTTTGTGTCGCAGCTTTACTACTTAGCATCTTGAATTCTGGAAAAAGGTACTTTTCCTCTATGAACCTCAGGTGCCTTAGTTTTGAAACATAAATTACAACACCCTCTTCATAGAGTTGTGGTACAGGTAAAATAAAAATATGCTTGGCACAAAGTAAGCATATGTAATAAGCTGTAAATTGCTCCACCAGCTTTCTACAAGGAAGTAAGGTAGAAATCAAAAATCAACAAATATAAATGAAGTTTAGCTATATCTTTATTGGTTGAATATGTGAGTTTTTTTTGTGTTTTTATCATTCTAATACTAAAGTGCAAATGTATTGGCACTGTTTATATACACAATGACTGTTAGACACGGGAAGGATCAGATGAAAATAAGCATTTCCTGAGAGTAATCAATATCTAGATAACAATGACTCGAAGACCTTTCAGATGACTGTCTCTTCTAAACAACATGGTCTGAGAAGTCTGGTGGTTTGGGAATTTCTAGATATTCTTTGATGGGATGTATCCACTCTTGGGTTCATCTCCAAAAGAAGAATCTTCCTGGTTCTTGTTTCCAAGAGTGATGCTACAGGTCAATATTGCTTAAAGTAGGGCATGCCCGGAATAAGCTCTGAAATGGTTTTTAATATACTAGATATGCTGGAGGCTCAGGAGGCCTGAGGATGGATTATTGACAAACTGTATTACTGTGATGCATTTTTAAAAGCTTATGTTTACTCCTATAAGGCACTGTTTCAAGTTCGTTTCAATTTTCAGTGCATTTGTTTTATGTATCTAATCTTTGTCCTAGAGACTCCTAACCACAATATGACACCGTACCCCAATTTCCTATCAGATCTACTTCCCTTTCACCAATCTTAAATGAATATTTATAATTCTAAGCTCTGTATATGTCATTGAAATAAAAAATAAAAGATAGTGTTGTCGTGGCTTTTATGAGGTTATCAAATAGGGTAGAACTTAAGATTTGCCTTTGGGTTTTAAAGAATGGTCAGTTGAGTGTGAAGTCTTCTCTGGGGCATGAATGATGAGAAAGAGCAATAATGTTTAGAAGAGAAGAAAGACGGAAGAGAAGAGGGAGAGACGAGAGGAAGGAAGAAAAGAGGCCAAAGAGAAAAAAAGAGTGGCTTTTCTAGCCAGATATCAGCCACAGACAAATTTGAAGAAAATTCTACATTTATTCAAGCCTTGTTCACTACTCTTTTAAGGTTCTGGCAACCACCCATCTTATTAAACATTAATTTAAAAAGCCAGCCAATGCTTGACCTAGCCTGACTTACCATTTTAAAATTTTAAAGCAAGAAAAACAAAAATGGCCATACAAACACTCATTAATATAATTTGATAGCTATATGAGAAATGATCCAAGGACTAAGGCACTTAAACCTCCATAGCCCTTCCTCAAAACTCCCCCAATGAAGTTTTGACATTTTCCTTGTCTTTGCCACTCGCATCCTTGGTGCTTTTATGCAGAGGCAATTACATAGGACCAACATGATCCCAAGGTAGCAGGTAAGCAGGAAGTATCAACAGTAACAATACAGTTTTCTGACATGTCCCCCCCGCACACCCCGCCCCCAGCTTGCTGACAATCCTCAGGAAATGAAGAATGTGGTTTTGATGAAGTAGGTC
The DNA here is from genome assembly GCA_029593785.1 of Cabassous unicinctus. NCBI lineage: Eukaryota > Metazoa > Chordata > Mammalia > Cingulata > Chlamyphoridae > Cabassous > Cabassous unicinctus. Next base: position 16,686 of record JAQZBX010035722.1, read on the forward strand.
CTTAAATTTTAATGTGGCATCGATCGATCTTAAGATTCCTAAAGGTTCATGGGCAATATACACTAAGGGAGGAGAAATAACAACTGAAAGGGAAAATATACTGAAAGCTTAGTTATATAAAAACACTTTTTACAATGTAAATTAGAAATTGTACTACATTAAACCAAAACATATCATCAATAATCTTTTGTTTCACATCACAGATTTTCAAAGTCAACACTGAAAAATAAATTGCATAAATAATAGGCCTTGCACATAAACATGATTCAGCCATGATTCAACAATGCGGATCAGTAGAGGGAGGAAGGAATGCAATGGTGACATTACACAGTATCATCTCTGTTAGCATCAGCATCTATTCCATTGTCTAAGATAGTAACCACAAAATCATCTTTATATCTCGTCACCACAACACAACCACATCTATTCACGGAGCCTTAACAATTCAATTTCACATATGCCTTGTGTATCTTTCTCCATCTCTCCATCACCACTGCTACTTGATTTGTTTGGTTACTCATCATCTGTCTCCTAAGCCCTTGGCTACTATCTTTGCCACCAATTTCTATGGTACCAACATATCTGCTGGTAGAATTTTCTTCCTATAATACAAATCTCAAGTAATTACTCTCTAGAAGCCTTTGATGACTCCCTATTTCCCAAAGCATAAGTTAAAAACACCTTTTTATGGTGTGCAGATGGTCCCAAACTACCTGACATCCAGTATCTTTTCCAACTATTCTGTCATATGCTTCTGCTTCCCCAAACCACAACAGAATATTCACAACCTGCAACCCATTCCCATGCTCGTGAAACCGTGCTCGTGTTCTTTCCTCCTTATCTGACTAACAGAGTTTTACTCATGGTCTTGGTCAAATGCCCTCTTCTCTGAAGTTGACCCCTCCCTAAAGGCAAGTCACTCTCTCGCTACTTTGTCCTTCACGAACTCTTTGCATAAATATCTATTAACAGGTCAAAATAGGTTTTGGGAGCTACATCTTTGGAATGCAATGTCAAGATATACTATCCATACATGGAAAACACTCAATATTTTGATTTATTTATCTCTTAGGAGAAAAATGCCTACCCCTCAGCAAAATACCACCACCGCAAATCTGAAGTTTCCAGGAAAACATTAAATAAGGTTTCAGAGCATGTAGTGCCATGGTGTCTACTCATTGGAATGAAGGGAGAGTGCACACAGGCTATACTTGGTGGGCAATGACCTAGAGAAAAGATAATGTGGGTTTCTGAAGCTAGTGAAGAAGAGCTGAAAGAGAAAGATTTAACAGAAGGTAGAGACAGAAGCATGCATATGAGGGAAGACAGAAAAAAAAAGACTTGCTTTAATTACAGAATATCAGACAGACAGCCTTCAAGAGAGGTTCTGCTGTTGCTATGACTGATATTTCTCTAAAATCTTCCTAATTTACTGGCATTTCCAGATTCTGGTTTCTTTATTCCACGTTTGCTGAAGAATAAAAGGAAACTACTACTGCTGAGCAGTGCAGAGGGGAAAAAAAGCACATTTGGAGTGAAATATAAAAGATAATCCTAAAATTGGAAATTCTCATTTTTGGTATGGTGCTTTTCATTTTGCAGAGACAGCACTCCCCTGCCAGTTCTGAGTTAGTCCATCCTGTTTGGGGATAATTTAAGTGTGTTAGATTTCCAACTAATCCAAGCACCAAGATTCTAGGTCCTGATATTACTAATCGAATAAGAACCAGATAGTTCCATAATATGATTTTAAGAAGCCACTATCATATTGTGTTCTCTGAAAGGCACTTGTTCAAATGTTTCTTGTTATCAAAGCCCTAGAACACCAAGGTAGCATCATAGTTAAATTTTCAGGGATTTTATTGTAATCTCAGCAGTATCCAGCTGTCAACAAGAAGGTGGCATAATGGACTATAATCATTTTGCACAGAGAAAGGACAGGTCTAGTAGAAAATGTTTAATTCTAGGTGATGGCTCCTGCAGAGCCAGTAAAGGGCACGTCCTAATAAGGAACTGCAGAAAAGTCCTGGTGACGACATGCTCGCCTCAAAAAGCAAGCTCAGCAGATTTGCTGAAGCTAATAGAACCATTACTGCTGCATGTCAAGCTATGAAAAAATACCAAAGGACAGGGACATCAGAGTGCAAGGGATAAGAAGATAGCAACAACAGAATGAGTTTAAATCAGAATACCCAAATCATGGCTCCATATTTTTATCAGATAAAAGTTATAAAGCTTTCTGTGCCAAAAAGCTTTCATGGAACAAACAATCTCCATTTTTTAAATTTATTTTAAATGTCACACATTATTACCAAATTTTCCATTATATTAATTTCAGTCCAAAGCTCATTTTTGGTGGTACCTGTATTGTCATCTGGTACTACACTCCGGCTCTAAGGTTTTTATCTTTGTAATTTAATGCTTACTTTTCTTTTTCTTTGTACAAATAAAATGCAAAGCATGGCAAATGAAGTGTAATGCATGAAAAGGATCCTGTTGCTTTTCAAAGGGAATGGAATCATCACCCTATTTCTAAAGGTTTCTTTTACCACTGAAAGAGTCAGGGTCAAAAGGGGTCCTCTAGAAAACTGGGAGGTAGTCCGCAAATAACACCAGGATCCTAAAATCTTTGTAGATTATCCTCTGCTCACCAGCACTTCCATAGTTGCATCCTGTAATGAAAGGGCAGTGCTTCTGTGCAATGACCACAAGAAGCACCGATGCTTAAAAGCCCTGTACTTGAAATGTCTAAGTGAAAAATATAAATTTTTAATATAAGGAGGTGGAAGCATGAAATAAGTAAACCAAGATGGATTCATAAAAATGCACACAATATCCCCATAGGAATATAAAGTAGCTATTTAAGGCTTGCAGTACCATTTATCAGCCAGTAAAATAATAACACAAACAAAAGATGACAACACAACAGCTGACCTTTTACATAGCTCTCGGTTAGTCTGTGCCACATTGCTGTTTAATGCAACTCAACAATGGGAAAATGTTTCTGGATGTGTCGTGTGGCATTCCAGATCTAGCATTCCACTGTCTGCACTGTAAAACATTTATAGTGTCTAGGCCTCCATTAAACAAGGTTTTAAATGTACTCATTATTTTGAGTAAAATTGTAATTAAATAGTAGAGATGCCTGAAAATAAATTTAAAAGCACGTGCTCTTTGAAAAAGCATTTGCTGGGGTGCGGGGAGGGGTGGGGGGGCAGTGAGGGGAAGGGGTTACTCCCATGGCCTCACTACCAATGGGTTCAATTAATCATCCTTGGAAGAGGGAGGAAATGTTTGGGTTATGGGTCTGCCCTTTAAGAATTTAGTATATATTATCATCCACTATAATCACCCACTAGCTAAGAAACTATTCCTTTGCTATCACCAGTTACTATGCTGCTATGTGATGGGCCTTAAGTCAATTTATCTAACTCTTAATTTAACTGTTAATAAAAACTGAGAATCGAGGAACATAGCTCAGAAGGTTATGAATAGTGCCTCTGGGATACACATTTTATCCTTCCCACTGTTTCTATTCTTGTTTCATCAGTATGCAGAAGCCATTTCAACTGAATATTCCTAGATGCAATAAAACTGTGTGTAGAAGGATGGGTTTGGGTTTAAACAAAAAGCTTCAAATTCTGGCAATTCACCTGTCATGCACCTGGAACAGTGCATGGGAAATCCTGGACATTCATGAACACAGGTCATTTGACATGAAAGCTCATGAAGGAAACCCCTGAAGTCACCAGGATATCTCTGTGTTTCAGCTTAAAAACACAATGACTTTTGCAGCGAGAGAAATGCTTCTTAATATCCGTTTCAGGCCAGAAGAAGGAGTGGGAAATCTTAAGTGGATAGGGCTATGTCCAGCATCTGAATTAGGCCTTGAGAAGGCCACAGTCCCACTCTTCAACTCAGAACTAGTTTGGCCTCAGTTGTGTTTTTTGAGCATTGTGCCAAGTTAAAGGCACAACAAATACCCTGGGCCAGTTGTGGAACTGAACACGCCTTTCCTTCCAGTATCTAATCTAGGCCAAGCTCTTTCCTCTGCATGATATCAGCTCTTCTGCAAGCACAAAAAGTACAAGTTAGCTGAAGAAATTCTCATTTTGCACCAGCACTTGGCTGACATTGCAGAAAAATCACTTTTTGTGATATCCCAGTATCTGCAGAGGGGATGTAAAGAAGGTAGAAGAGACTTGATCTTTAGAATCAGACAGACCTGAGATTGAATCAGTGCTGTCATTTACTAGTTACATGGCCTCAGGGTGAAATAAGCTTAATCCTTGATTCATTTCTAAAATGGGTCAAATACAGTACCTACTTCACATAGTCATCGTGAAAATTATATAAGTATTTAGTACAAGTACCTGGCATATCATAAGTACTCAAGAAATGTTGTACAACACGATGATGATGCTACAATTTCAAAAATTAAGCTACCGGTCCATAGGAACACATTCAGTTGTGTGTGGGAAGGAGGAATTGTGTATTGCCAAAAAAAACCATGTTCTTAATCCATTCCTGAGGGCGTGAGCCCATTGTTTGAAATTGTTATTTTTAGTTAAGGTGTCACCAACTGAATCAGAATGGGTCTCAATCCTATCATTGGAGGCTTTATAGAGAAGGGCCACAAGGAGGAAGCCACCAGAGAGGAATAGAAGCTAGCAGTCAATGGAATCTGGAAGGAAAGAAGACAAGACTTCCACGTGCATTGCCACATGACAGAAGAGCCAAGGATCACCAGCTGTCAGCCTGGAACACTGCAGTCTTCAGGCAGAACACACCGCCTCGCTGACTCCTCAGTTCTGGCCTTCTCCCAGCCTCAAAAACGTGAGCCAAAAAGTTACCCTTGCTTAAGCTAACCCATTCTATGGAATTTGTTTTAGTAGCCAGAAGACTGATACGGCGTGGTGGAAGCCAGTGCTTTGAATACTCTACAAACAACAATAATGGTCCCCCAAATTTTCTTCACTGTAGTCCATTTTTATAGGTACTGTATTTTCCTCATTTGTCCTCTACAGTAAATTCCTATAGTCCATGTTTTTTTTTCTTTTTTTGCACATATGCCAAATAGTATGCAGATCACATTTAAAACGTTAAAATGTTCATACGCATATAAAAATGTTGCCCCTGTTCCAAGTGCTCCTAGATGTACCATATCTTTGATATATTGATAGTCATTTTCATATCAGATGTGTTGGCTGCAACTACATATTCTCAAAACTTCTTTATTCCTTAAAAAAAAAAACTAGTGTTGTTTACTTAGCACTAGTCTTCTCTTTGCCACAGTAATTATACTCAGTTTCTCATCAGAATAACATATAACTATTTTTAAATCCATTTGAATATGATTTGTCATCCTTCAGTTGTTGCTGCCCATCTGGTTCTACATAGGCAAGTACTGGCTAAGTACACTACTCCTTGAAGATTCACACCCTTTACTTAGAGGTCAAACTTAGACAAATCTGAAGAATCATTCATATTAATATGTCACTTCTTAAAGAGTCAAAGAGTCCTAGAAAAAGAACTGCTTTCATTAAAAAAAGAAAAAATGCCTGAATTAAAACTGTTAAAACAAAGAAAAACTAGGGACTCGCAGCCCTAATGGAGCTTCTTATAAAAGGAAACATTCTTTCCTCACCCCAAAAAACTATTTTATTTTATTATTGCTTTTACAAATTTGGACCTGTTTTGAAAGAATTCATATTACTCTCTGTTTTTCTATATTCTATATTATTTTTTAAATAGAAAAAAGATTTTCCTATTATCAAGCTTCCTAAGATTGTGGGATTGAAAAAGTCCAAGAGTGTTATTTTGAATGGGAAATCTTGACCTAGAGGAACTCAAATTATCTCTACTTGTCCAAGTTAATGATTTTATGAGATTTCAAGATTCTGAAAACATTTTTGAGCATCCTGAAAAGACAGGATATTTATTATATTTACCCTATGTGCTTTTTAAAGGGACTAATACAAATTTTTTTTTTTTTTTATGGTAGGGCTATCTCTACTAACTTTAAGCTATAACCTATAAACATAACCTATATTTATCTCTACACCCTCCCAAAAATCTTTAAAATTATTTTTTAGAGGATAAACTCTTTTTTAACAGGGACTATCTCATTGTTCAAACCCAATTATAGGAATTTATTCCTCATATCCTGCCAGAGAAAAGTTCTACATATTGAAAATTATCTGAGCAAAATTCACCAAACAAATGATTTCATAACCAACCTTAGTTTAATTATTCAAAGAACTATCATAACATAACACCCCCATCAAATTAATGGCATGGATAGACAATCTGAAGATGAATCATTTAACTTGTCCTTAGCAAAACGGCAACAGAGTCTATTTTTACTTTATCTATTCAATTTCCCTTTAACAATGTAAAATTCTTGTACAAGCACAAAGCCATTTGCACTTAATTAATCACACACTCCACCCAAACATTATAAGATCCCAAGAGAAGGAAAAAGTACATGTATATATATATATATATATATATATATATGTATATATAGTTAAATATATATATACATATATAGTTAAATACAGTCTTCATGTAATACGTTTAAATCAGAGCATATCTAAACCATCTAGGAAAAAGCAGCATTGCTCTGCTTAATTAGTTAAACCTCTTAATACTTATTTTCTCCCCTAGAAGACATTATTTGCATTAAAGGTCTCATTACAATTGGAAATTTCTGGAAGACTCTATCCATTATGTGGCATGACTTATGGTCGTCCCTCACAGAGAACAAAGAACTGATCACCTCAAGAAAACACTCATCAGAGTTCCCTGTTCTATGAAGTATGGCTTGGCCACCTCTGTCTCTTCTTGTGACAGCAGGATGATGTAAGGTGACAGTTGCCCTTTCCTTTTCAATCAGGAGATAGAAATCCTAAAGGGTTAGGAATAGGACTAACTGCAGATAACCTCAATAAGATTAAGATTTAGAACCATAGGTGTAAGGAAAAGAGAACAGGTCATAAACCTCACTGTGGGACTCCGTTTTGCTATCTTTCCTGCCAGTAATCCTTGGGTTTCCAGGTCTTCAGGTTTATTTCTTAGTTATATTATCACTTCAGACTTTATGCCCTAGAGTCTTTAAACTGCAAAATAGGAAGACTATTGCACTGGGACCCTGGTGCTCTGGATTCTAATTTAAACCCAACCACTAAGAGTGGGCATATCTGAGATGAGTGCATCGGGCAGATAGTCCCTTAGGTAATTACAATAAAGAGGTCCTGACTTTTCCAATATTATGGGACAAATCTGAGGGCTACTGTCTTAGTTTATCAGGATTGCTGAAACAAAGTATCACAGAGCAGCTGGCATAAACGACAGGAATTTATTGTCTCACAGTTTTGGAGGTTAGAAATCCAAAATCACCGTGCCGGCAAGGCCACGCTTTCTCTGAAGACTGTGGCGTTCTGGTGGCGACTTACCAGCAATCCACAAATCAATCTCTTCCTCCGTCACATAGCTGTCTCTCTTCCATCTGTCTCCTCTGTGTCATCCAAATTTCCTCTGCTTATAAGACTGGGGGTTAGGACTTGAATATATCTTTGTGTGGGACATGACTCAATCTATAGCAGTTACTATACGTATAAAGTTACATATACATGTATATGGAATTATCTAGGATACTTGGAAGAGTTGAGTTCTCTTCAGAGGAAAACGGTTGCTTTCTCATTGATAAAAAATCATCTAGTGTTTGGACACTGGCATGTAGTCCCAAATATGAAAAAAAAAAAAAAAAAAA
>JAQZBX010035723.1:0-24456 GCA_029593785.1 Cabassous unicinctus
TTTAAAAAAAAAAAAAAAAAGAGAAGCGTATTAGCCTCTTATCTTCAAGCAGTCAGATCTTTTAGTGTAAAGTATAGTTATATGCAGAAGTAAAGCATATACAGCCCTTTACAGAAAAATTTCCAAATTTTGAATTTTCATTGATAAGAACACAGTTAAAATCAGAGCAAAAATACTCAGACTGCTACCAACAGATGGCAACAGCAAATACATTTTGGTTCTACAGATTTAAAATTAGTCTTTCCAACCCGAATATATTTACAAGGTGAAGGTTTCCATACATACATAGATACATAAAAAGACCTAAAAGAAAATGGCAATAAGAACTCACAAAAGGCAATTTCTTTGAAATATTTCAGTGTAATTTACCAAGGAAAAACACCCAGCTGAAAATGTTTGTGTGGAATAAGATGAACAACCCCTATTAATGCTAATTGAAATTCTCATAGCCACACATCCGATGCATAAAATTTACTTCTACACTTATTCTTTCCGCCTCTAAACTGCAAGTCCATGCCAAAATACCAGCTTTTTAATTTGAGCATTCATGCATGAAAATTGATACTTTTTTTGCAATTATATTCACAAATTTAATACCGGTGAAAATCTCACCACTTGCAAGACATCAAGGCCTTGTCAATGTTAAAAGCAAAGTGAAAACAGAATCTCCTTTGGCATTTGTGTCTAAAGCTAATATCATTTCTCAGTGTTTGCCAGTTCAAAATCATCCTTTTAACAAATATGGATGCTAGCACATGTGAGCAAGATGGCTCATACTTTAACTCCTATAACAAACAAATATATAAAATTAAAAAAATTTCAATTTCAATTACACAATTACAATGACTCATTGTATATATTGTATTATATATATATATTTATTGATGCATGTTAGAAATGTTTTTTGGCAATTTTCTAAATACTTGGGAGCCCTGGAACTAAGAATTCGTTTCAGTCCAACAAATCAAAACCTGGAATGTTAATTAATTTTAGCATGTCAGTTACTCAAAATAAAAATAATGCATGATCTTTTCATTAATAAAATTTGAAACATTACTTTCCATTATTCACTGATAAATCCCCAAAACATGGTGAGTTATTTCTTATTATTTCTTTTGAGGCAATTAGAAATTACTTCATGTTCCAACTAAGAGGCAAAAAAAGGCTAAGAGCCATTCATAAACAGAGTTTTCACTCCCAAAATATAAATATTAGCTTAACAATATCAAAACTATAAAATAATGATCTTCCTAGAATTCTCCAGATGACTGCTTCTTGTTCAGGTTTTCAACTGAAGGGTATACTGGATTGAAAAACCTTACCTGTAAAGAAGTGAGCCGGATATTGCACTTGGTCTAGCAGATCGTCTGAGAACTTAGTAAAAAGAAGTTGTTTTTGTTGCTCTTGCATATTTAGGCTTTCCTTCCACAAAAGGCAAATCAACATAATATCAGCATTGCTTGCCTTGGAAAGAATTGCTGTCTCTCTGACTGAGGCTCTCAGCAATTAGAGAAAATGTCACCTAATTTATCATTCTATCAGAATAAGAATTGGAAAGCCATTCATTCATTCAAACATTCATTCAACAAAAAGTTATTGAAGCTTTATTATAAATATGCAAGATATTACATTAATGTCTAAGAAGGAAAAAATAATGGTCAGATAAAAATATAATAAATGAAAGAATGGGTAAGGCAAAAACTTTGGCCATAAAGAACTTAGAGTTCAGTTGGGCAAGAGATGGGTTTATAATGAACTAAGACAGAAAGCAGAATGACGTGGTAATAAAGCACTGCAGAAACTAAACATTGTAAACATATAAACAGTGAATGATAAACATAGTTTAATTTTTAATTGCTATAATACTAGCAAAATTCAGACACTAATAGCTTAGTTTTCCATTATACTTTATCTTGAAGAACAGTATTACTGCTGGTTAGAAGAACTTAACTTTTTAATTAAGATTAGTCTATTCAGTTGTGGAGTATAAATAAAAATGAAAAAATAAAAAAAACACCTGTCTTTCAGTAATGTTAAAAGGAAACAATACATTTTAGAGGGGAAAAGGACTCCTCTAGAGAATTGGAATTTAAAGATTACCTCAAGATCATTGTCATTGTCAAAAAATAGAGAAATGTTTTTTCTGTATTTATTAGTTACAGGCACTTTTCTGTATATTTTAATTAGGTACATATGCAACTGACAATGTTCCCAATAGGGGTAGTATGCTCTCTGGAAAGCAGAGGCATTGGTGCAGGGTTCTTGAAGCATTATAGCAAGCTTATCCATTTGGCAGCTTTGAAGTGGAGAGCACTTCTGAGGGTATTTCACAATTAATTAGACAGAATGGGATTCCATTTGAGCAAAGGTTTTATGTGCTTCACTATACAAAGAACTAACCAGCTGATTATAAAAAGGCCCTTCAAGGAAGGGTTAAAGATTAGAGATTAGCTGTACTAAGGAGAAAGAGTCAGTTTCTTGTAGTTATACTTTTTCAGAGCTGAGAATAATTAACAGCAACATTTTTTAGTTGTAAAGACAACGAACAATTTTCAGAAGGAAGACAACAAAGGAAATCTGACCAAAATGTACAATAAACTTATGAGAAAAAACATAAATATTTCCCTCTACAGTACCAGCAAGAATCAAACTTACCTGATCTGCTATCCAGAGGTCCAAAATCCAAAGAATATTTCACGACGTGATAGTTGTTCCATACGTAAAGTAGGTTGTCCCTGGGGTTGTAATCCACAGCTGCTATGTACTGGTACGAATTGGGAAAGGGTACATCCACCATACTATCCTTACTTTGGTCGGTGTTGTAAATGTAGTCAATCTTATTCCCTGTGGCCTCATTGTCATCATCCTCATACACTGATTTGACCACATATAGAATCCCACAAATCATAAATGCGTTGGAAGCTGACCTTTTATCATATGCAGTATCCCATGTGCCCTCAATCCGCAGGGTGTAAGGGTTCAATTGGCTAATGACAATTTTACCATTGTTTTGTTCTGTTGCATAGATTACCCATAGCCCATTCTCATCCACTGCCAGGTCTATGTCAGATTTGCCTCCCCACCGGTAAGGGGAGGTATCATGGTAATTGGCATTTGCTATGATAGCTTCCCCACTCTTTATCCTAGTCCGCAAATCAAACTTTACTATGTTCCTGGTGCGTTCTTTGTTGAAGAACAAAGCTCCATCATACACTACAAATCCTGTACCATCCACCCTGTGAGGGAGCTTATAGGTTGTAGTTGGCCTTCCAGCAATGAAGTCATCTTTGGATGAGTACTCAGTCAGGGTATCAGTTCTGTAGGGAGTCCAGGGCATATAATAAATCTTGTCAGAAGCCTGCAGAGGGTCTTTGCACCATGCCCCAGATTGGTGGTCCGACTCAAACAAATGTTCACTCTGGTACACTCCTTTTAGTAGTCCAGGACAAAGAAAAACTGTTGGAAGTGAAAGAGTTAAGATAATAAATATATTAATTTTAATATTTTGTCATACATACTTATTTTTTGCCAAATGGAATGCAACTCTAACAAGATACCCACCACCAATCAGTATTTTGCTGCATTCTTCTGAGAAGAAAAAGTATTCCTCTACATTAATTTTGCCTTTTTTTCAAAATAATTTTTATTTCGTTGGCTGATAAAATTTGACCTTTTGTGAGCAACTATCCTTTTCTGTTGTTTTTACCTTTTTAAACATGTGTTGCTATAATTTTTGGATATATGTATCCAGATGTGATGTATGTCTATGTATTCTATAGACATATAACAAATAAAAATGCTATACAGTGTTTTTTTAATTCACTGAGAAAAACATATCTTATTAAAAATATTGTTTCCACTCTGGTAAAGTTAGCTATTCAATTGTTATCATTAAGAAACAGATGAAAATCCTATAGTAATTTTTTTTTTTAAAGGAAAATAACAGCCCTGTATTACAGGCCACTGAATCTTCTAACAAAGAAGATCTCAGAGCTGCTACAGCACACACAAAGCATGCAATCCACGCAATTAAAAATGAGTGATGGATGGATACTGGAAAGAAAAAGAGAAAGGTAGGAAAGGAAAGGAAAAGAGAAAGAAGAAAAGAAGAAAAGGTGAAAGGTTACAGAGAGGAACCCAAGATCTAGATTTTAATCAGTTAAAAGTGTCCTGTTAAATACAGTAGTATTGGAACTTAAAAATAAATGTACCTTTTACTGTTACATGAGAAGAGCATAAAAAAACAAGATTACTTGCTATAATATTTTGCTGCTCATACTTCAGAATGAAATGGGCAGGAATCATCTGATTCACTTGAGTTTTAGTATGATTCAGTAGCATATCACGTGAGTGGTAGTAAGAAAGCGTACTTGGTTGATTCGTCTGTAATGAAGGAACTATTAAGCAATGTTTCCCAAAGATGGTCCTTAAAGCACCTGCTTATAATGATATAGCTAGATGTTACACAGAAAAAAGGGGAGAATTCTTAACTACATGTGTTTGAGAAACATCAAACAGAATTACGGCAGATATTCTATTAGCTTATGTACACTTTTTCAAGGCAAAAGTGGGGAGGGTGAGCACATTCCATCAACTAATTTGATCCTGGAAACTTCTTTATACAGAGTCTCTTTGAGGTGTAATGTTCTGCCAAACCGGCTATGGGAAACACTGCTGTAATATTTTTGCAAAGCAAACACACTGAAAAATAATCCTGCAGTCCACTGTTATGTTTGAAATGATTAGAAGTGTGTTGGGTGGAGAAATTAGAAAATCACAAGGAATTTGGATGCTGGCCCATATTTTAATGATAGGTTTATTCTAGTGACATTAGTGATTAGCTCTTTAACAGCAACTATAAGCATAGATTCAATGGAATGTTGATAAGATGAAATTCTGTGAGGTTTTGGAGGTTACGTAAAAGGAAAATCAATTATTAGAATGCCAAAAGTTTTACTTTTAGGAAAATAAAAAGTTTTGGGAAAATGTTGGCTACCAAAATCTTCCATAGCAAGGATAGAGTCATCTTCAATTTATAGTCAATAATAATATTGATGATTATAAGAATTTCTCAGGAATTTAAATATAATTGCTATAATTATAAAGGATGGGTACACAGTGTTGTCAGAATTCTGTATAAAGTTCATGTGAATGTTAATAATCAGCCCTTAGTTACTAAAGTAATTTATTTTAGTTTATTCCAGAAAAATCTCTCTCTCTTTCCCCCAGTAGATAACATATTAAGGAACAGGGGAAATCACAGCAAAACTATGATTCAAAGGAAAAAAAAAAAAGCCCAAAAAACAAAAAACTAAAACAATCACTATCCATCACCATCTACTGGATTTTTAACTACTTATCTAAAAATAATGAGAAAATATAATAAACTGTAGAAAATTGTACACTATTAAACTGTTTTAGGATAAAAGAATCAAACCATCACTGGTCAGCACAAGCAATTCAAATGAAGTTGAGCAGCAGAAAAAGTACATAAATATTCATAAAATAGATAAGAATTAATAACAAAATTATTTTAACTAAATGTTAAACTGTTAAATAACTTAGCCTATACATATATAATTTATGAAAGGTATTTAATTACCTTTTTGTTCCACTTCTATTGGAGAGAGAGAAGTAAAGAGAGAAAGGAGAAAAGAGAATAGATTAATGGTACGGTATTGGCCAGTCACTTTTTATTCACCTCTTCCAAACGGAAAGTAAATAATTATTTATTTCACTCATACTTGTTTTACTGGATATTGTTTTTAAAAACCCGTTTCTCTAATACAATGATTTCCAACCATATTACAAGCTTTATAACACAGTAAAACTTGGGGAAAAAAATAAGGCTGAAATTATTCAAGCTAAGATTGAATAAACACACCATGCTCAACTACAGGCATAAGAAAAACAATATTTATAATAAGAACACCAATATTTCCTTTTGAAAGGCAGGTCAGTAATTGTACACTGAAAGCTTTCAAATAGTTTGGCTATTCTTACTTATAAAATATATAGTTTAAATTACTATTTAACATGATGGCTTTGCTTTTTACCCATCTCAATAATGGATCTCTTCAGAAAACACTACTCTGCAAATCATTTCCTAAGGTTAAGATTTTCCACAGCTTGTCAGTCTTTGAGAAATGCACCTCTTGAGGCTACATATTAACAGGGAATATGCTCAACTGAATAATTGGATTAGAAACTTTATTGAGAAACTTCTCTCCCTCCCATTAATCAATATTTTATATTATTGTGCGAAAAAATTATCTATAAGGAAAATCTGTTATCAGAGGATCGATATCAATAATGCGCCACCAGCTTTGACCATTTCTAAAATTTCTGACTATTTCAACATGCGCTTGTGAAAAAAAATTGAGACCTTCAAACATATTATGTTTATGTATTTCTCAAATTAAATTTTATCTAGATTCTGAAGAGCAAGCTCATACTTCTACTATTTGTAAGGTACTGATGAACACAAGTCAGTGCAAAATTCTGGGAAATCGTAACATATTTATGAAATTCATCATGTGACATCTTCATCTTAGAGATATTTACCCCAGAGATTATTTGCCTAGATCCCAACAGTGATGGAAAAAGGGATGAGTCAGAGAAAAATGTGCTCATAATACAAGTTTAAAAATCAGAGATTACAATTGACGTAAAACTAAGGTAATTTAAATGAAAAGGATGAAATGAGATACTGTGCAAAATAAATGAATTTTAAAACTCAAAGTTTCAAAAACAAAAGAGAAATAATGTTTTGGGTAATTATATTTGGGTGATATTTTTATGCTTTGACCTAAGCTCATATTTCTCCAATTATTATAAAAACCACATACTCATTTCTTTCCATTCCCCACCCTCCTTTTTTTTTAGGTACCAGGGACTGGGGATTGAACTCGGGACCTCATATGTGAGAAGCTAGTGCTGAACTACTGAGCCACATAAGCTTCCCTGAGTTGGTTTTTTTGTTTGTTTTTCTTGTTGTTTTTGTTTTTTCAGGAGGCACCAGGAATTGAACTGGGACCTCCCATGTGGGAGGCAGGGGCTCAACCACTTGAGCCACATCCACCCCTTTCCATTGCCCTTTTTGATAACTCACTATCACGTGTGTTAGAAGAAAAAAAACGGTATATATAAGAAGTTATGCCTAGAAAGTTGCAAATGGGATTGTATTTTAGATCCCTCAGCATATTAAGTTTACAAATATTTTATTTGAAATGATTATGGAATTCTTGTTTTTAAACTCTACTAAATTGTCATAATTAATCATCATCATCAATTATCTTTATTGAGTAACTACACTATTCACTGGACTGTGCCTCAATGTAGGTCAGTTAAAAGTTTTCCCTAAGAGATGCACTTCATGGTACGACGAGAATTTTAACACACCTGTATTCAGACTGACAACTAGAAGAAACATAACTAAGCCCCTTAAAAACTTATTTAATCAATAGTCTCAATGTTTGGACTTGAGGCTTCTCAGGAAGTCATATTAAAGTTGACAATTTTCAACTACTAACTTAAAAGGGAATTTCTTGAACTAAATTGGTCTTCTGAAAGAATCTAAATATAAATCCTTTTAAGAATTATATATGGAGTTGTTTAAATTCTAAAATATAAAACACACACAACTTCAGTCTTACTTCACACAGAATGCTTAGTTCTATTCTTGAGAGTAAAGGTTATAAATTCTTTGTGCCTGGTATTTCTTTCTTCAAGAAAAGCTTAAGGAATTACTGGGGAAATAAGGATATGTGATTAAAAGTCCTCATAAGGTATCTAAGTTCTTCTGTAAATAAGAATTTCTATTTTATTTTTCAAAAGACTTTTACCTCTATTACCTCATTTATCATTAGGTGAAATTTTGCTTTTAATTCTCTGGCCTTTGTCTAATTTCAGAGAACTGGCATAGCTGAAGCGTAAGAAAAGCTTGCCTCTTTGTTATTTGTTAGTTACTCAAAATTAAGATTTATTAGACAGCTCTGCTTTGGAAAAAAATTATTACGGTCTTGCCCATGTCATGACTGCCTGTAGCTCATTTCTCATTTATTTGCTATTTTTAAAACTGAAGTAAAACAATCCTATAATTTAAGTTGAAACAAGCACACACAAATCATATTCCCATAACAAAGACTGGCACGGCAAACACAATTTTTCATTGAGCTTAATAACATTTAGGGTTGGCCAGTCATTGCCAATCATCTTATTCTGATTCTAGAAGCTTCCTTCTCCCATCTCCTGAAACACATACACACCAAACAGTAAATAAGAACTGCCATGCATGGATACAAGAAGCAAGCTCACCACTATAGTATTTGCAACCCACACAGTTCCTGGCACATAATAAGTACTCAGTGAACAGCTAAAGGGGAATATTTTGGTTTCTAGATATTTTAAACAAGTAGTAAAAAGAAAAAAGTGGTGGAAGGGAATCTGCACTTACTATATAAAATCTTATGTGCAATGCATTATTCACATAATGCCTTTGAATATTTTAATGGATGGGGAATAAAATGAAATTTATAAACAGTTTGTATCTCCAACTCATTAAATAAAAGACTAGGGGGAAATAAAGGAAAAGAAGCAAACAGATATGGTCCTGAGGGTTATATTGGCAAGAAATCATCGTTGCTATAAAACAGCCTGCAATTATCTAAAAACATTGGCTAAAAATTCGCCCTTTTCTCCTCTCTATAATGAGATCTTATATAAATGAATTGTACCATGACAAGTAACTGTGCTAGACCTTCTTCAGGACCTAGTGTTTTCAGTCTGGTCCAATATCCTGAATTCTGACATTACAGCTGTCATTGTTCATTTCCAATCCTCTTTATAATTAGTTTCTCTCCTTTTCTTTCTTCACTATTAATCCACAAACTACTTTTATTGTCCATTCAACCTCTATAAATATGTTTATATATTTCCTTAAAGTGATTTCATTGTTGTCCTTTGTCAAACTTAATGTCATAAGCTATATCCTGTGGTTAGAGTAAATGACAAACTCAAACTAAGGGTAATTTTACTCTGTATGAAAGGAAGAAATAGGAAACAAAAGATGAGTAAAATTCCCCTTATTGCTCAATAGTTCATGAAATAGATGAAATATATAGTTATGTTATTGTTTATGAAAGTAAAATGTTACTCTTTCCATATCTGTACCACATGCAATACTTTTGAATTGCATTCATTAATTAGAAAAAATGTGGATCAGAGAGCATATGCATGCATTGCCATGCTTTTTCAAATCGCATTGCAAGTTACAGAGAAACAAAGTTGTTGAATGCCAAAAATCGTTAACTAAAAATTATGAAATAGTATCTATTTTTAATGTAACTTAAATGTCTTTTCTTTTAAACCATAAGTCATAGAACATCTTTTTTTTCTATCTACAATTTAAATGTTCCAAATGGTTAGAATGTTGCAATCCAATGTTGCCTCTGTATTTCTGTAAGATAGAAATTAAAAAGACACTTATATAGAACATAATATGGTTTAAAAATATTAGATAATTTATAAACAAATATATTTGTTATGGAAATTTAGTAGTATTTCAAACCATTATTTCCCTGGTTACATTTGGCTTAGACTATTAAAATACATTTGGGTACACCTATCACACACCAATTGTGCAGTTATGGAGATGGCAAAAAGGCAAACTAAGTAAGTAATAAAATACCAGTTTTGGATGAAAATTTACTGGTACATCATCCACAAACCAAATCACTTATAATAACATAACCAAAAGTTGACAATAATACTTTACAACTTAACAAAAGGTTTTCACGAGTCACTTGATTTAATTATTCAAACAACACTGTGATATCTTTATTATTTCCGTATCAGAGATGTGTCAACCAAACCTCAAAAGGTTATAGGATTTGACCAAAGTCAATACTAGTAGGTAGCAGAGTGCTGTTTATTGTCTTAATATCCTACAATGGCTTTCACAACATGGAAACTCAATGAAACACAGTATGATTGTTGTGCTCTTGTTTTCCATTTCCTCCCCATCACCACAGTCACCAAAGCCAAGTATGAGCACACTTTACAGCAGGGGTTCTTAGTCAGGGGTTCACAGACCCCTAAAGATTTCTGGGGGTCCCTGAGCTTGAATTGAAAAAAATCAACTTATTATCTTTATTTTCTCTGACCTCTAACTGAAATCTAGCATTTCCTTCAGTTATCAATGTATGCAATAAATAAATTACACTAGTATTCATTTCACCTGACTGGCAAAGGGGTCTGTGGAATAAAAAAGGTTAAGAACCCCTGCTTTATGGAGATAAATAATATGGATGGAAACTCCCTGAGGGTAAGTACTGTAGTTAATGCATTATTGTAATAATACCTAACATTCATTAAGCATCTACCACGCATTGTGAATTGCATTGGAATTTTGCATACAATAAGATTTAAACATCACAGCAACATTATGAGGTAGATATTCTCATTCTCTCAATTTTGCAGGTAAGAAAACTGAGACACAAAGATTCATGGCTCTATGTTTATCAAGTGGTGGAGTTGCAATTTAAATCCCAGTATTGATCTTATTTATTATCGCATCTCCAGTGCCGAGCATATAGAAAGAGTTCAATTAATACTTGTTTTGCCTTCATTCAGTGACTGAATTGTTCTGTGGTGTTTTCAAAGAAAGGGACTGCATATACTTTTCAGTGCTATTACCCCTTGAGACTACTGATGCAGTACATCTCTATACAGATGATAAAACAGTATGAAAAAAAAAAAATGGGCTCCACACTTCTTAGCCAAGGAAAACAAGATTTCTCTTATCAACAGAAACAAACCTGTGCTAAATACCTCATGTCCTCTTAATTCTTATTATTCAGAAATAGATAATACTCTCTTCTTCTATTTCCCATCCATGAAGAAATTATAGAAACACTTCAGTAAATAGAAAATGATCTTTGAAGTTCATTAAAATTTTTGGTATACTGAATATCAAAAATTGACAGACATCCGTCTCTTTCAGTAAATAAAGTGCTAATCCTTTATTTAATTAGAGACAGGGGTAATCTCTGCAGCTCAGCTTTTAAATTATGTTTTTCAAATAATACCCATGCATCAGTGAATAAAAGTGCTGCTCAAGCAACTTGTATTACAATGGCTTTATATAATGTGTTTCAAAAATTATCACCTCTTAATGAATTTCACCCTGGAGTGTATAGATTGAAAATGTCAATAATTCATAAAATTCTTTTACTAGCCACGTTCTAACTTAAACACAAATACTTTATCTATAGATGCTGTAGAAACTGAGACTGCCTTTATTTGTATTAACTTTCCATTCCATTGATGGATTTTGAAAACCTTTCAAGCTGTTAATTTAGCCTTTTAAAAGAAAACTGTGCTATTAGTAGACTCTTTGGAGAATCTATCTATCTATAATGGCTTCTAGTAAAAAAAATAATCTTTCAAAGTAATTATTGGTAACACTTAAAGTCATTATTATATTTGACTCATCAAAGATATACCTGTCATGATGATTTGTCACTACTATGTAATAACCCCATGATATTTAGAGTTACAGAAAACAAAGGCAGAGTCACCTCAGAATGTATAAGACTATATATGCATATTTCTATATTAGATCCATGAATGTATTTATTGAGCTCCTATTATGTGCAAGGCACTTGGAGCTGTGAATACAGAGACAAATACTACTACTACTATCTAACAGTCACTGAACACTTAAATTGTCATCCTGGATCGTTTAATCCTCACAGAAACCTCATGAAGTTGGTGCTTCATTTATGAATATTTTACAGAGAAGGAACTGATCCCTGACTTAGGGATGCTTGCACTCTAATAATTGGTGATTTTCATATACTTATTTACAAATGATAAGCTACTTTAAAATGCTTTCAAAGAGTAGAATCGGATTGCTGACTGAGGTCAGGGGTGGGGAAAGAGTCAACTAAACTCAAGTTAGAAACATAAGGCACAACAGTCTGACTAAAATCAAACTTCCCGTGGAAAAAGTTATCCATTTGTTCCTAAGAACAAATTTTGACTGATTCCTATTGCTAGGTTTTATAAATCCAGCTCTGGATATGAAACAAGTATGATACTAAAAATGAATCTAGCCCTAATCCCAGATATACAAAAGATATTTTACAATTAATATCCCTAGGGCTTTATAGAGCTGAAAGTTGCGTTAAGTGTCATTTAGTCCCATTCCTTATTTTACAAATGAGAAAAATGAAGCCAGAGAATTAGCACCAAATCATGGTTTACTTTTTCAAGACTATTCAAAGTAAATTACTAAGTAATATGACTTTTTAAAATCACTTAACAATTCAATGTATTGTGAGGACAGAAATTGATGAGAAAAACTCAGAAGCTGTAAGAAGTCAAGTTACCTTATTTCCGACAGAATTATAAATACATTGTTTTTTTCAGTCTTTGTTAGAAGAGCTAACATTTTTTTACTTAATCATGAAATCAACAGTTTCTACCACTTAAACATCATTATCTGGTACAATAGAATGGGACAACAGAAACCCACATAGACAACTGTAAGGGGAAAAAAATAGACAACATTCTGAGGAATAGCCTAGGAATGCTGAGGAGCTACTACATACTCTGGCACTTTGAGGACATCTTCCAAATGTCCCAGCAAATTGGGAACTGGGTTCACTATCCAAGGAGCAGAAAATATTTTATATTTAGTAAAACATGGTTAATAATAGCATGGTTAAAAATGCAGATATAATTTTAGAACTGAAAATAAAAATAAAATTAGTATAAGATTTCATTAGTAGAAAATATATATCAAATATATCCTATACACGGCAACTGAATTCCTTGGAAGGTAAATTTAAAAGATCCTTACTAATTCAGTTTTTTGGTGTTTGATAGAATTGGGGTGTCAATACCAATCTATCTAGAATACATTCCAAGTCTTTAGATTCATTACTACAATTCTCCAAAATGTGCTTTTTATATATTTTTTCAATTTTATGTTTTATTACTCCTACAAGTTAATTATATATTCTTCACAATGGTTTACGCATTTTTACTTCATGTTATCCACACATATATTCATTTCTGAGCTTTTGCCCATTCACTTGCCCCTGTTTGGACTGTCTCACCCTTCTTATTTCCCAGTTAAGCCAAACTCTTTCTTCAAGGTCTAAGTCATGTTTCAATTCCTTCAACACTTCTTCAGTTACTGGAGCCCATATACAATGGACTGTTAATTTCAGCAAAGAGAGGCAGTGGCAGCATGTGTGTGATAATAATGATCTAGTCCAAGGTGACAAACATTTTCTGTAAAGGGTCAGATAGTAATTTAGGTTGTGTGGGCCACATACAGTCCCTGTCACCTTCCCTTCCCTTCCCCTCCTCTCTCCTTTCTTCTCCCACCTCCCCTTCCCTTTCCTTCCCTTTTCTTTTTCTTTTAACAACACTTCAAATCGGTAAAGGACATTCTCAGCTTAAAGGCCATGCAAAAACAACCCGTGGGCCATTTATCCTCACAGACTACAGTTTGCTGATCCCTGGCCTAGTTCATTTCACTTACACTGTCTTATCTATCATTCTGCTGACACTTCGTATTTGATACCTCTCTCTATTCCTGCTTTTTAAAGTACCTGTAGGTTCTTGAAGGCAGAGAACCCTGTGCCATTCATTTTGGCATTATCAGCTCCTAACAAAAAATCTTGTTATAACTGGTGTCCAAAAACATTGGCACTGATGTGCTTTTAAAGTAATGAATAAATGGCTGCTAGAATGAACTTAGTATGGTGTGTTCAATAATACAAACAAGGAAAAAGGGGTCAAAACTTATATAGATAGCAATGAATGCCTTTTACTTCTGCTTAGTACGCACACAATATCCTGCTTTAGATACTACTTATCTCTCTATTTTGTAATCCATTAGATCTCTCATATCAACCTATAAAATTTTACACTGCAAAACGTTTACTCTACAGTCAGTTGCTAAGAAAACGTTTGCAATCTCTGTGGTATTTCTCCTTATCAATATTAAGACAAATTATTTTTGGTCCCATAGGTTTAGAATATACACTATGCCAGTCTATGTGCTGAATGCTTTACCCCTATTATTTGATTTAATCCTGCTGAGTTTATTCTCATCACTACACAGATGAGGAGTCTGAGTACAGAGGTAATAGAACTGGTAGTTGAACTTCGGAGCCAGCACTCTTAACTTAATGCTATACTTCCTGGCAAAGCTAATGATGATAACTAATATATTTTTATTGATTGCTTATTACTTACTAGATAGTCAATGGTATTAAATAATTTGCATGCATTATTTACCTAATACAACAATACTACAAAGTAGTTATAATTATTTCAATATTACAAAGGAAGCAACTATAGTACAGATAAGTAAAATAAATAGTAAGTTACAAACTCAGGTTTCAATGCCAGGCCTTCTAACATCAGAGTTCAAATGTAAAACCATTATCTTTGAAGGGCTACTACTAACATTGAATAATTCCATTGAGAGAGGATATACTGTTCTCAGCTATCCCTATTGTACTCTAAATATCACCAGTGCTTTTACCACTAAGTTATATTTTATCTTGTTTAGAAAATGATTTCATGGTCTGTTCTCAAGGAAAATATCTAATTGTCATTTCAACAAACAAAAACAAATGAAAACTTTTAATGTTAGCCTTCATAGCAGCAATAAATTATTAAATAAAAGTATTGCACTGATTTTTATTAAAGAATCCCTTCTCAGAGCTATCTATTTAAAATCTCTCTTCAGATATGATGCTTTTCTTGGACATCTTTTTTTGGGCAGTGTCACATTCCAGAATCACAAACGCTTGTTGATCAACTATAAAGTGAGGAGCCAGCATTTGGCATAAATAAATAAAGTCTGATGGAAGTGGAAGAAATGCAGTGGAAGAAGAATTAAATATGCCAAAAAGAAGGTGGCACCAACAAAACTATTTACTCCCTTTTTTCTTACTTGAAAATAAAACACATTGCTATTGTTATTATTTACATATATTTAATAAACTTGTAGAAGTAGCAAGTTTTTCTCTTGGGAGTTTCCTATTTCTTCTTTACTTCTTCAGTGTCAATTATAGTCCATCCTTGAGAATTCAGTTGCCAGACTCCACTCATCCAACTAAATATAGTTAACCGCATCATGAATATTTTCTATTTTATTTTCCACTCCTTGTAATATTATAATATTTTATACAAGAATTATATGCTTCTAAGATGGGGGGTAAATACTTTCCTTTCTGTTTTCCTTAGCAATTTATGTTTTACCTTTGAAACAGGGGTTCTTAAACTTTTTTATTCCATGGGCCATTTTGCCAGTCAGGTGAAAACCACAGACCCCTTCTCAGAATGTAGCAGCAGATAATTTCATGGCACTCA
Organism: Cabassous unicinctus; assembly: GCA_029593785.1. NCBI lineage: Eukaryota > Metazoa > Chordata > Mammalia > Cingulata > Chlamyphoridae > Cabassous > Cabassous unicinctus. The sequence goes on from JAQZBX010035723.1 coordinate 15,400, forward strand.
ACATTGGCATGTCTTTACATAACATTTTAGGATTATTCAAAATTACGTTTTACAACTTTCCCATAATTTCAATACCTGATAACCTAACATGGTTCAACATCTGTTCAAATGGTCATTTTCGGCAAACATTTAGAAACTGGAGTTTTCCCACAGCATCATAAAACCATCTCCGCCATCCTTACCAACATTTTTGCAGGTAGTTATCCACTGCACTCAGAACATGCTACATCAAAATAAAAATCATACTAAGGTCACACTATACTGTGTATTATTTAATAAATATATCACACCTACACCAACACGTCCCCACAAGAATAATGTTTTTAAATGCATAAAATAAAATTACAAAGGAAATCAGTTACATATATTGAAATAGCTACTAAAATAAAAAAACATATCATATAATACTATACATATGTGCTTCTTTCTTAACACATTAAATAATAATCCAATACATCAAAAATATAAAAAAATTAAGGTTAAATTTTATTTTTTAAAGACATGTCAATGTGCAGACTATTGTTGTTTATCTTGAATAAGAACATTAACCTGCAGTGTAGTGTTTGACAAGGCAACACACATATCATGTTGGACATGTATTTGAGTTGATTTTTTTTCAATTCAAGCTCACATACCCCCAAGGGGTCCATGGACCCTTGGTTAAGAGCTCCTGCTTTGGAAGATACTAATGGAAGAAATGTATCTTCCTTAAAAGATGGTTGTAAATTAGCTAGGTCAAAGTTGAGAAGGAAATAATTAGCAGACAACCCTTTAAATATACACATTGTAGTACAATACCCAAAGCTGAGAAACAATTAGTTAAATAAGAACAAATAGAAAAACAAGATAAAGTGTACTTCCCTTCCCATTCTTTATAATACTCAGCCAACATCTGCTAGGCAATTCACTAAATGTACTTTTTGATTATTTTAGTGAAATGTGTCAAATGAGAGGAAAAACAAGTTTTAGAGAATGAAAAAAAGTGTCCACATACTTTACAGTCTATTTAAACTACCTAGCTCCCAACTGGTTTTCTTCCCCCTTAAAAGCCATGTGCAATTGGGTCGTAAATAGGGATTTGGAGGTGATAGAATTGAGAAAGGAACTACCAACAATAAATCATTATTAGGTGTAATTCTCTCACTTTTAAATGGAATGAAATAAATTTCCTGTAGACAAAAAAAGAGGTTGATATTTATGGAACTAAATATTTTATTTATATATTTACAGGTATAACTGTAAATACTATATAAATGCTATTATTACATTTATCATATAAGGGTGACTTTTTTTTTAAAGGCAGTACCAGGGATTGATCCCAGGACCTCGTCCTTGGAAGCAGGTGTTCAAACACTGAGCTCCATCGGCTCCCAAAGGATGACTTTTTAAAATATAATTTTGAAGACATGGAAAATTTCAAATAGGAACTATATTTTTTCAGGAACCCCATATTATTATGAGCTATCAATCTAGGAGAAAGTAAGCTCTATATGAATAGAAAGTATGTCTGTTTTGTTCACTGTTTTGTTCCCAGCACCTAGAACAGTGCCTGGAATATGGTAGCTATTCAATAAAAATTCTAAACTTGTTAAATCAATACAAGGGGTCTCTATCTTAGATGCTCTTGAAAAACTGGTACAACTTTACCCATATTATCCAAGGCAAAATAAAAAGAACAAATAAAAACAAAATGCATGTGGATTGTATAATTGCTATGAAGTAAATATTTTCTGAATATGAAGTTTAATTAATAAATCATTTGATACTTCTGGTTAACAACTATATCCTAAACAAACAAACAAAACTACCATGCTCTGTCTCATCATACTACAGTTTTACACAGCTGATATTGAAAACTAAATAGCTTGCATTTTGGGGTATTTTCAAGCATGAAAGAAAAAACAGATAATTTTGTAACTAGAACTATTTATAATAACAATAACCCATAGTTATTAAGTGTTTAGTCATTGGTAATCCTATATGTATTAGTCAGCAAAAGTGCTGATGCAAAATGCCAGAAATCGGTTGGTCTTTATAAAGGGTATTTATTTGGGGTAGAAGTCCACAGATACCAGGCCATAAAGCGTTAAGTTTCTTCTCTCACCACAGTCCATTGTCACATGTTAGGGCAAGACAGCTGCCGAAGTTTGTTAGGGTTCAGGCTTCTTGGGTTCCTCTCTTCCCGGGGCTGCATTTCTCTCTGGGCTTAGCGCCTCTGTTTCCTCCACAAGGCCAGCTGTAGACTATCAGGCAAATAGCTTGTCTCTATCCCCAGGCCTTCTCTCCAAACTCTCTTACTTCCCGGGGCTCCAGTTCAAGACTCCAACATCAAAACCTCTCCCTCTGTCCTTTGCCATGCCTTTTATATTTGATTCCCGCCCCACCAAGGGGTGGGGCTCAATGCTCTACTGACATGGCCCAGTTAATGCCCTAATCATAACTTAATCATGCCCAGATTAGCAGACCAGTTTACAAGCATGATCCAATATCTTATTTATGGAATTCATAATTACATCAAACTTCCAAACTGCTACACTATAGTTTTGATAATTATCAAAACAACAACTCTTTAAGATAGGAGCTATATTTTCACAATTTTATTGATGAAGAAAGTGAGGGATGGAGAAATTGAATTACTTGATTAATGCCAAAAATCTAGTATGAAATAGAGCTAGGATTTAAGAAAAGAATCTGGCCCCAACGCTTGTTTGTGTTTGATGCGTGATCTACACAGTCTCCCAAGATTACAGATCAGCTTACACTGAATAATTTTTCTCACTCAGAAAATGAAGTAACACAACAGGGAGATGCCTATTTCAAGTATCAAGAGATTTGATAAATAAATTCAAATGTATGATGTTTTCAATAAAATCTCCAGTTGAAATTTTTGGCTGGTTTGCCATATATACATAAAAGTTATGAAGCCTACATAATCTGGTATCTACTTCTAAAGAAATACTATACATATTTGGAAACAGAGAGTGGGTTCCTTAGATTTCTCAGATGGAAGTTTATAACCGCAAACAATGGCACCTTAACTCACAAGTCTTCTTTTAACATTAGTTCATCTATTATACATGTAGTATGGATTCATCAGACCATGGTAAAGTTCTATACCCCACTCTGCCTACCAATTTAGAGGAGACTGGTAACAAATGATAACTCTTTAGCAACGAAAGTTAAGATCAAATAAAAGAAGAACAGAATATAAAATACTGGTGTGCAGTAGTGCTGCAAGAATGGATTTTTCTTTTTACTATCAAACAGTTTCTACTAATGCTGTAAAACTGATGTATTAATATCCTGTCTAAATTAAGTTTATGAATTTGGAGAAAGCAGCAGTCTTTTATGAATCTCCTCCCTCAGTTTAGTAGATTATATATTATCTATTTGAATTCAGGGTCATTAAATTCTTGCAAAGTGTTTACTGCGTTATACATATTATTGGTCCTGTCACTAAACATTGCCCTTTCTGTTTTATAGCTAATGTAGCATTTCTCATGGCATCAATAGATTAAAACATTTACTACCAGAAAAAGTACGTGAAAATGGGGCAAACTCATTTTGCTACAAGCTAACTCAATAAATCTGTCCAGTTTACTGATGTTCACTCTCATTTAAAATCAGTACATATTTATCTTGTAAACTTCAAGAAGGCAGAATAGATAGGTTATTTTTCTTTTTCATCCCTGTGAAAGCAATGCTACTTTGTTAATGTTAATAAATGGAAATTTAATAGGACCAGATATATATATCATATATTTGGGACTATTTAGACATAGAGTTAATGAGGGAGGTATATGGACTTTAAACGCTTTTATCAATTGTTTCTAGAGCCCTACAGCTTCTTCAATATAGAAGGAGGCAGGATTAAAGAAAATTTAGTCCTGTATTTTAAAGTACTAAATGAGGGATAAATAAAATCTTGGGGAGTTGATGAATAGTCAGTATTTCTCTTGATAGTATTATAGAGGAAAGGATTTTCTTTTTAACTTTTATTGAAATGAGCCCATTTTTTGGGCTCATATTTCTTAGCCTTTTAAAACATAGTATAAAAAGGTACTTTGAGAAATCACCTTTAGTTCACTATATGAGGGATAAACAAAATGTTAGGGACTTGATGAATGATCAGTATTTCTCTTGTTAGTATTATAAAGGATTTTTTTTAACTGTCAAGGCAAACTCTTTCTTCCTTTTTCAGTCCCCTATCTTCCACAGAAGATGGTTATGGATATTGTTTAAGTCTTCTGGAGGCTTTGTAACCAATTGGCCTATTATGCAACAGTTAGAATAGATGCTCACAGAGAATACAAGCTGCTCTCTCCCAGCTCTATGTGACAATCACTTTTTCTAGGTATGACAGTATAGTGGAGGAAAAATAATAAATGTTTACTAAACCAGATCATGTTGGCAAAATAGCTATACTGTTTTTTATGCGCTCACCAAGAGTATATGACAGCTTTTCCCAATTTTTATGATGACACATTTGATTTTACTTGTGAAAAGCTATGTATGAATGAATGCTCTGTTTTCATTTTCATATAACTATTTTCTTGCACATAAACTCCCCGTTCTACATAAGAGAAAACAAATAGACTATAGGGCCATTCTCCCCTTAACCAGCTGTTTTACCATGAAACATAATGATTCTCCTTTATCTATGCTTTTGCACCTATAACTTATCAACTAATACTGCCTTCCACAATCTCTTATACCTTTATCTAAGATTTTGTGACATGCTCCAGTTACATGCAACTGAGAGTGGAAAGTTCAGGGAAGAATTGTGGTGAAGAGGTCTAAAATTTACTCATTCCCTAGAACTCGGGTTGCAGGAAGAAAAGGGGAAAAATAGAACTTATGGCTGATTCTGTCAATTCTGTCTATTCTCCTGTCAGTCTTGGCAATAGAGAACGAGAAGAAGATGCATACTTAGATCACAAATCCTGAGTTCACCAACAGCTAAGACACAATTGATGGCAGTAGGGCTTTGGAAGAAGTAATTTTTTTCCATCTTAATTTTAGGGTATTAGAATACACATTGAAATTTAGTACTTGGAGAGTCCTTCCTTTTTTGAGAAGAGAAAGTGTATATTGATAGACCTTTATCATAAGAAACTACTGAAATATTTCCTAACTTAAAAATACTGTTCATTTTCTGGGTTCATATTTCTTAACCTTTTAAAATACAGTATAGAAAGGTACTTTGAGAAATCACCTTTGGTTCACTATAGCTAAAAGGAGTCCAGAATTCTTGAACAAGAAAGTATAAAAGACAGGGAATGCTTGCAATTTCAATTCACATATTTTTATTTACTAACTTATATATAGAAAAGTGAGCCCTTGAAACTGTTACGATTCTGAGAGAACATTATTTAAACCTAGAATAGATCAAGGTCAATTAATTTAACACACTAAGTTAGGAAGCAAATTAAAATATTTATAAGCAATTTAAAGGCAACAGAACGTATGCTTTGGTGAACACTGCATGCACAATAAATACTTGTGACTGATAGACTTAATGAACTTGCTGACTTAATAAGAACCAATTTATAGGTGGAGGAAGAACATATAGAAAAAAAAAATGAGTACACGTTTTGTTCACCATGTATGCATAACTGGCTCCAAAATGTTATCATATTGTAGGAAATGAGAACAAACTAAGAATACTATTTTGAATATTGGTATATTCAATACAAAAATGCACTGTATTAATGAAAAGTAGGCTCTAGCAACAAGCTAATTATATAGCAAAACATTCATATTTACATATTTAAATGATGATAACATCTTATAATTATTTTTTCCTTAATACACAGGTACTTGTGTATTAAGTTGCAATATTGAGACTTTTCATTTTCAAAGTATCTGGGTATTGTGCAATCCAGATGCCCAGATTGATCTGAGAGATAATCATCATTTGATGACTATTTTTGTACAAAAAGGAAAATTTTTAATTTTAAAGTAACACATTTCAAGGCAGAAACACAGATCTCAAATATACAGTAATGGGAAAGATCTACATCAAGGAATAAAAGGAACCAAAAATCACAGTTAGGAAAAGGGCATCACTTGTCTCCACGTAGATGGCAGCCATCATTTGAGTTTAAATTGGTCACAAAAGCATGCTCACATAGTGATATCAGCTATAATTGTAAGGACTATAAGTAAAAATTTGTGGGGACTAGGATATAAGGTAGTGAATTACACACTTCAATTTTAAACTCTATTTAATTGAGTGATTACTATATAGTTGGCATTGCATAAGTAATTTACATACAACTTGTCATTTATTCCTCTTATAGTTACTTCATGTAGTAGATGAGGAATCTAAGGCTTGCTGAAATGAATGGTCCAGGGTCACAAAACTAACAATTAACAGGCTTGGGGATTTCAACCCATATTTGTAAGATTCCAAAACTTGTACTCTAACCAAAATGCTAAATTGTTTTTTGTGGATTTAAGAGAGTATGGAATGAAATTCAAATTTTAAAAAATATTATATATTTTTTGCAAATTACTCGTAAAACTCTGAAACATGTTTTTTCCCCCTGTTAAAAACCAGTGGTATTCTAATCGCTTACTTGAAGCAGAGGCATCCAATAGTTCAACAATCATACTATTACAGCAAAAACTCTGAACATATGTTTTAATGCAACACTGTAAAGTTGGTAGGATCCCATGCTGTCAAATGGTTCATGACTTCGATAATTGCTTTGCATACTCTTTATGTAGAAGGAGCTCAAAATTGCATACTAAATACCATTTATAATTAATGCAGTGAAATTCATTCTCCTACTAAAAGTGTAACAGACAAATAATATTTTGTCACACTGAGAATGCTGAGAGTGGTGCTACAAAAGGTGTTTTATGAGAAAAGCAGTCCTTGATATAAGAAGAGGTTGTATTACAACACTGTGTTTCTAATTAAAATGGTCTCAGAGATCTTGAGATTCATCTTCCCCTAGAAACAATGTCCACCTGTTGGTTACTTTCCTGGACAGTCTGCAAAGTCTATATAACTCATAATGTACTACAAATCCCTCACAGGTGTGCTGCCAAATTTTGATCAATGTGAACAATTTATTGTTAATACAACTGAAAAGCATAATGTCTGCTGGATGGAATGTTAAATTAAGTATAGTCATGGTGAATTGTGGGGTACAACTTAAAGCCCAGCCAATGCCAAAAAAAAAATCAGTAATGTCTACTTATTTTTTATGAACTTTGCTTGATAAGTTATTTAAGAGTATGGCCATGTCAGCAAACAGTTAAATAGAGAGGGCAACATACCAAGTGAATACACAGTGCACTACTGTGAATAAAATTAAATTCATTTCTAGAATTTTGGTTTTAAATACACACACAAGTTTAGGACCATTGATCTATATCCTAACCATAATCTACAATTATGTTTAATTGGTTTAATTCACTTAAAAACCCTAGCTTGAGAATTCAGAAATTCAATAAACTGCTAGATTCCTGTTGGCCTGTCACCTGGGCTGGAGGATTGGTTTATCTATGTCTAGGCTAAAAGCAATGGTTCTGGTTGGCAGGTACCTGGAATCCTGCAGGAAAAAGTTCTGGGAAGGGAGGCCCCAGCAGGCCAGGGCATCCTATGTGTAAATTTTGGGGTATTTTAAAGTTCAAAAGTGGCTCTGTGGCCATTACCCAAGATTGACCTTAGCTTCTTTTTTCTACAGATATCACCTTTCTGTACTTTCTGAACCAAGTTATCAGTAATGCTTCTTTTACAAAGATAGAAATACAGAATTTCACATCCTTTGAGTCCAAAGCCTGAAATAAACCTACCACTAACTTTAGAACTGCTTCTAATACATGGTTTAAATATTTGGATAAGACTAAGAACCCATCACATTTTAAAAATATCTTTAAAAGTGGCTTTCCATTAAATAATTCCAGCTTAAGAAAAAGCAAGCATGTTTTCTATGTTAATTATTTCAAGGCTTTAGCCACAACAAAATCAACTTGGCTATAATAAACACATATGCTTACTTGAAAAATTATTGTTTAGAAGATAACATGCCCATATTCTGAAAAAAGTTATTAGGATCTACAAATCACTCCAGGAAGTTAGATGAATTTGACTACTTAAATTTTAGATTATCAGGTTATGCAATCATCCATGCCCAAGTATCAGCTTCCCTGGACATACTAGAAATTTGATTGCAATGGTTAATAAAGTTTATATTAAACATTAATGGCAAAATTTAGATTTGATCAAATGAAAATAATTCATTCAATGGATATTTCATTAAATGATATTTGTTTATTAGTCAGAGTATTATAGTGGCTGAGATGGCAGACACTCTAGAAACATAAGTTCAAATGGATTCAAATCTTGGCTCTATCACTGCACAACTGTGTGACATTGGATAACTTACTTAATCTTTTCGTGTCTCAGTTTCCTTGTTGTAAAATAAATATAATAGTCTCTGCCTTTTTGGCTTAGTGTGAGGCTTAAATAGTACCTGATACAGAGTAAATGATACATAACTAATAGTTTTATTACTATTATTGTGTATAAAATGACTAACATGACAGGAGAATATAAATAAAGAAATGCATTTACTTTCATGGAATTTACAATTTTGCTAAATATATGACTTACAGTCAGGGAATAATTAGAAAACTGAATGTATGGGATATTTAGGTAACAAAATAGCATGAAATTGGAAGCGGTTGCGGCTCAGTGGATAGAGCCCCCGTTTGCCACATGGGAGGCCCGGGTTCGCTTCCCGAGGCCTCCTTGTGAGGGCACGCCGGCCTGAGCAGTGCGGTGGGCTGATGCAGCAACCTCACGGCAGGAAGCGGGTGTGGCGCAATGGACAGAGCACCTGTTTACCATATGAGAGGCCCCGGGTTCGCTTCCCAGGGCCTCCTTGTGAGGGCAGGCCGGCTCGTGCGGCGCCGTGGGCTGATGCGTCAAGACCTCACAGCAAGGGGGAGATAAGCAGACACAGAGAAGACACCCAGCGAATGGACACAGCAACATAAGCAGCAAGGGGGGGATAAATAAATAAAATAAATAAATCTTTA